>JASVEL010010320.1:0-167128 GCA_032618575.1 Nicotiana noctiflora
TTTATTATTTAATATGATTAACCGTTATATAATTTTTTATTAGCTTAATAATTAAATTATTATATTTCTTATTATCCTTTTAATAGTCTTTAATAGATATGAGCATTTTAATCATTTAAATTTATCAGTAATATTTTTAAATATAACTTAAATCGGTTTAGAATCGGTTGATGATCTAATTTGCATCACTATACCCCTCTATTATTGTGGGATACTTATTGTATCGCATAGCATAATTTGTAGTATATTTCAAATACATCAAAACTCATTTCATTGTCATGAAAGTTCAGTGCAAACTTTCTTATGTCATAGACTAATACGTATCAATTTTCGATTGCATATCAGATTATTGATTACACTTAATGTATCCATCGTATATTATAAAAATAGCTGGAATGATCGGCATCAGTCGTAGCCACAACCTTTTAATATAAAACACATTTTTCAATAACTCTGTCATTTTCAAGTATTTGTATGTTATTTATTCATTAGTCTATATGATATATAAATTATAGCACCTTCATTCATGAAACAAATCCAATTTGCAATTGATTTTCATCATGTTCATCGGTTGGTTCACCTCATTATAGATCAGTGTATTAATACATTTGTTCATTAACGATCATGTCCATACAAAAACGTAAAAATGTATCTTTCTATGAAAAGTCACAACTTTCAAAGTAACATCATTTCATAAAAGAACAAAACAATATAAATTTTCAATAAAGAAAATGATCTTTCGAGAAAGGCATGTGACCAACTTCCAAATTAGTAGTTCCATCAACTAGTCGTCATTAAGACTAAACACTTGATGAATTTACCAACTACAAGTTTCAAAAATTATATCACTTAGACATTACACCTAACATTGGCTTTTGTCATGCATAAGCCAAAAGTCCCCCCACATTTTAAATATTTCATCAACATACCATCTACACAGAATCAAAAAATGACTATATGATTTTAAGTATTCTTAATGTAAACACGTGTGTTTACAATTATTAATTTTTTAAATTATTTGATAATATTATTTGGTCAAATCTCGCATGTCATTGTTTAGGTGCTTGTCTTAGTCTGTAAAGTGACTTAACAAGTCGACACACATTCTTTTCTTTTTCAAGAACCACAAACCCTTGAGGTTGTTCCATGTAAATTTTTCCCTCTAAATCTCTATTTAAGAAGGTTTTTTTTTTAAGTTCATACGATGAATTTCAATGCCATACACGGCGGCTAATGCTATTAACACCCGAGAAGATGTAATTCTCTTTACCGGCGAGTATGTATCAAAATAATCAAGATCTTCTCATTATCTATGTTGGTAATTAATCTTGCTTTATATTTGTTAGTAGTACCATCAAATTCCATTTCCTTTATGAAATGTAGAACGCAAAGGTTTATTTGCTGGAGGAAGATCAATCAATTCTCAAGTTTGATTACTTAATATGGATTCTATCTCACTATTGACTGCTTCTTCCAATATTGTACTTCTAAGGAAGACAATATTTCATTAAACGTTTGAGGCTTATTTTTCAACTAGAATGTCAGAAAATCCGGTCCAAAGAAAGTAAATATCTTTTGACGTTTACTACATCTTGGATTTTTCTAATTCAATGTATTTTCCTTTGCTTCTTCCTGATTTCTCTTAGATATTTCACTAGACGACTCATATTCCTTTTTATACGGATAAATATTCTCAAAGAATTCAGCATTATCTGATTCAATAACTATATCAATATGAATGTCGGGATTTTACGATTTATGAATCGAAAAATAATATGCCTTACTGTTTATTGCA
Source organism: Nicotiana noctiflora (assembly GCA_032618575.1). Classification (NCBI taxonomy): domain Eukaryota; kingdom Viridiplantae; phylum Streptophyta; class Magnoliopsida; order Solanales; family Solanaceae; genus Nicotiana; species Nicotiana noctiflora. The sequence continues at coordinate 1,796 of JASVEL010010320.1, forward strand.
TATGTTTATTCTTTTGGTTTTAAGAACGTACACTTTACCTATCACACTTGAAAATATTTCAAGTGCGATTTTCTTCTTTTTAATTTTTTTAATATGGAATAGAATGTGTCTTGCTATGGAGAACGTGGATGAGTATTCGGTGAGCTGAATGCACAATATGTGGCCTTAAGGAATTTAAAAATAGAAAATTATAGAAGCAAATAAATGTTAGTTCAATAAACAAATCGTAAAATAATTCTGAGCCTGTTGAATGTACAATGTGTTCTTAAGGAATTTAACACCCTCATTGTTACCCAAGGTATACACATTAAAATCCTCCCAAGATAGAACGGAATAACTATTTTGTGATAGTGGCACTTCAATCACAGAACTTCAACGAACTCAACAAATAGACCAAATCACACGTGACGCGTATGTTTATTTAAAAAATAATACAACAACGTAGAAAAGAGGGGAGAAGATTTTAGATTTTACATCTCTGATTTCGTGTCTGAAAAATGAGGCAAATCCTCTAAATTTATAGACAAAGGAATGGTAATATGGAGAGGTGTAATCTAAATGGTGATTCTTCCATTTTTCATTCACACCCCTTATTAAAAAAGCAACAATGAAAGATTGAAAACAGTGCCCACTTTGTTCAACTTGGAAAAGTTAGAGGACCATTATTATTAATGTGTTTTCTTCAATTTCAACTTCTTTACATTTCTCACCCTCACCCTCTGTCCAGAAAAGGAAAAACAATTAAGGGTGTGTTTGGTAGGATGAAATATTTTGTGTATTTTTTAATTTTTTATGTTTGGTTGGCATAAATATTTTAAAAAATATTTTTCTTATGAACTCATTTTTCTTTAATTTGAGGAAAATATTTTTCATAACAAAAAGAGAAAATATTTTTTCCAAAACTCCTTCTCAATCTTTCCCACATATTCCTCAATCTCACCAACCCAGCCCAGCCCCAGCCCCTCTCTCCAAAAGACATTTTTATAAATATTAATTTTTTTCCATCACCACCCTGCTACCCCCTCCCCTATCCCCCACCCCGTACAATTTTATTTTTTTTGTAATTTTAAAAGTTATGAGAAGGTTTATGTGTTTGAAGGTTTTCGGGTTCAAAAGTTTCGCAGTTTGAAAGTTTATGAAATTTGTGGGTTCGGAAGGTTATTGGTTCGAAAGTTTATGACTTCATATTTATTGTATCTTAATTATTTATGAAAACTCTTGAAAAGTCATTTTCCTTAATTTGCATACCAAAATACCAAAAAATAAATAAATTTACAAGTTATTTTCTAATTTGTATAAATATTTTCCACAAAAAATATTTTCCATTATACCAAAACACCCTAAACCCCAATGCGAGTAACTAAGACCAGCAGCTGCAAATACAATTAGTATATGTTTTTAAAAGCAACATAATTTTTTAGTCTTTACTGATATAATTAATTTCTTTCAGAATATTTTTGTTTACTCATTTGCGAAAGGAGCAACAATTTTTAACCTTATGTTTCTCGTTCCAAACTGTCAATATAAAAATTTACCTGCGCCGGGTATTCTCTTCAAACACTATGAGCTATGACATATAGTTCAACTGCCATCTTTTTTCTGAACTTCTTGCTATTCTAAAATTGTGAGAAGGGATATACCTAGCTTTAATTTGCTTAGATTGGAGTTGGTTGTTTATTAAAATTGTTTGATGTTGAAGCATAATTATTGTTACAGTTATAATAAAACTTTCTCATATACCAACATAACCAAAAAATAAAATAAAAATACGCCATAACCTTTAAGAAATTGTAAGGTGGAGAGATTGTCCTTTACAAGACATAGCACCTAATACAACTTAGAGTTTCCTTTTATTATAGTACTGGCATTTTTTCCTTACAAACAAATAGTCTAGACAATTGGTACATTACATATACTCAGCATAATTAGTGCTTAGCTCTTTTACAGTAAAAAAAAAAGGTAGATATTTTTTTTCTATGCACACAATATTGTAATGCTATTACTATAAAGTTGGGCAGTAAAACCTCACAACTGCCTCTCCCTAAACGTCAATAACCACCCCCAAAAAAAGTAGGCCAAATCAATTCCTTTTCTTCCACAATTGAATGGCCAAGCAAAAAGTGCCAAATTGCGCTTTTCTCAGATTTTTTTTTCTTTCTTAAATTATGGTGAGTAAAAGCCATTAAATTAAGGCCAACTCTTGGAATAATATTAAAATTAAATATATAGTAAGCACTATACTTTAAAAAAATTGATATTAACGGAACTGGCCTCCAGTAAAAGTCTGGCCAAAGGACCAGGAATGAGGAGCGGCATTATAAGAGACAACAGTGCGACCATCACTTGTGGTGACTTTGAAAGATAAGCTTTGGCCATTGAGGTAAGCGTTATTCTGCCAATTTTGGCCCCAATTTCTTGACATTGGTTGCCACTGAGTTCTTGATCCCTTGATGTACAATGATCGTACATCTCCTGCACCCCCAACATTGGTCACAAGTACCAAGTTGAAGTAAGAGTGCCCATTTATTGTAAATCTAATTCCTCCCCTTCTTCTGCAAGGTACCCTGTAAATTATGTACACATTCAAGAAAATTTAGTTTAGTTCCTCCCTGTAAAAGATGTACGTATTCAAGAAAATTATGTTTAATTACTCCATCTATCCCAATTTATATAATAAACTTTTTTTAGTCTATCCCTAAAAAAATGATTCATTTTTATATTTAAAAATATTTGGCTTTAAACTTTTTATTTTATTGAATTGTAGCCACATAAATATCTATAGGAAAAATTTCATATAAGAATAATTTGGCTCCATACTTTTCAATTTTACCGCCCCTATTTCAATTTACAATCACATAGCCCAAAAATAACAGGTTAACATTCAATGCCCTACTCCAACATGTTCTAAAAATTACTATCTAATTTTTAAAAAATATTGCTCAAGCTTTGAAGTTTATTTTTGAATCAGTAACAATGACTCAAATATTAGTTACCAAATCTATTTGGGTGGTAAAAATAAGATTTTTAACAAATTTAAATATGTGAGTTTAAACTCCGAATTTGATTTTGTAAGAAAGTTAGAATGAGTGTTATTTAGACTTGTTAGAAATAATATAGTATAAGTTAAAAAACACCTTTATGAAATAATTTAGAACACAAATTTCAAAAAAAAAATTGTTTTTGTACTAAAATTTGTGCATATGTGCCTACATATGATGACACAAAGGTAAAATTGTTATTACATAGTACGGAATAAGATGAAAAAAAAAAAACTTTTAAACTTATGGTGTAAATGAGATACATATATTGATTTAGTGTGGTTATAAACTATTTCATAAAGGTAAATTATTTTTAAATATAAAAATAGATTTTTTTTTTTTGCATGGACTTAAAAGGAAATCGGTTCCATATATGGAAACAGGGGGTATATAATAGTTAGGGAAATGTTCAAAAATACGATCTATTATACCAGATATCTTAATTTTATCTTCCATATACTTTGAACAATGCCATAGTTGTCATTAATTAAGAAATTTTGGTATAGTAAAAAGGGTAAATTTGGAGTTTTTCCGGATATCAACAATGACACTCACTTTCCAGTCTATTAGCTACACATAGTACTATTGAATTATACCTTCGGTAGGCAACAGGAACAATGCCAGATCTATATTGAGCAATGCGCAAGTAGACAGGCTGAGAGAGATCAAAATGGTGATTTGGAGGGTCACACCAACCACCTGGTGGGCAGAAATTTGTTGCTGTCACAGTATGGTGCCAGGCAAGCAGTACTGTCGAGCATTCACACACCTTAGCTGAAAACATGCTCCACAACTCAACCCATTGTTGAACAACGCCGTGCTCAACGCAGCAGTGTTCGTCCCATAGCCCGAGCTGTATAGATTTCCATATCCACAAGCCCCACCTGTTAAAACTCCAGATCATTATAGAAATATACCTACTATATACTGGGGCGAAGGCACACTTGGGCAAGGATGGTCAACTAACCACCAAAATTACACTGTTTATATAGGTAAAATATTAGATTTTAGAGTTATATAACATGTATTGAACACTTCTCAGGATTTTTTTTTTTTACTTATTTCAAATTTGAACACCCTTGAGAAAATTCTTGGCTTCGCCACTGACTATATATATCACTAATTAAGGATAAAAACCTATGCTTAAATTAATCTGATAGTGTAAAAATTCTTCCGTTAACGTACCCATTGTTCCAGAAGCATCGCCTCCACCGTAAAAAGTTGCGTGTGCATTGATCCAACCACCATAATAGCCATGAACAGATCGAAACATGAGGGAAATTCCCATAAACAAAAGTATTAAAATACCCATTTTTTTAACCTGCAGGGGAGAGAATGAAAGTTTAGTGCTATTAAAATTAGTGATGTACTAGTACGTAATTACATGCTATAAAATTTAGAGAGAAATAAAATAAGAAGATTGAAAAATGACTCACGAAAATGTGTTTGCTTGACTGACAAAAAAGAATGAGGTAATGAAGGGAAGATATCTGCACTCGTGGAGAATAAATAGAGGAACTAACGGGTGGTTTTAGGACTTAAAATCAAAGGTCCAATATTAAATTAAGCTGACCAACTGCCAAATTTCTTACTGTAGTTTGGGACCATAAAATTGTAAAGACTGACCAGTACTATTTTAATATACAATATTATATGGTAATAAAATTGAAAATAGAAGTTTTGTTTTCTCTGGAAAGGAAAGCCGCGTGGTATAGAAGTAGTCCATTCAGGAATGAGGTCGACAGTAGACTAGTACAATTCTGATTGGTTATGGCTAATTGCTCTCTATAGAGTAGGGCTACGTAATATTACTCACTTTTAAAGAAGATGGAAAACAACTGGGAACCATCAAAATCCCAAGTAATTACCAGATTTTTGCATTTAATTGTGTGACTAATTATCATAGAGTAATTAATTTGGTGAAAGTCATGACATAGGAAGGTTCAAATTCTAGTATTTTACCATAAATATTTCCGATCCACTTTATTTGATTTTTTGGCTTTTTTCATAATATTTAATTAATTAAAGTTGTCATTGGAGTAAATGAATTAGGAATATTGTTAATATGGTCAATCTTATTATTAATTAATGCTAAAAAATATTCCTTCTAGTCCATAATAATTGATCAATTTGCCTTTTATTTTTGTCAAAAATAGGTGTTCATTTATATAATCAAGAAAAAATTCAATTTATTTTACCAAAATTATTCTTATGTATATATCTCTAAAAAGTCTTTTACTCCTCACATTAAATTATGACGCAACCACTAACTATTTTTGTCTAGAATTTAATATTTCCTTAATGGGTATGCCCAAAGCAAATTGGTCACTCGTTATGAATCAGAAAGAGTAAATCTTTTAATATACGTGAAAACAACTAAAGAATCAATTGAAATAAACCGGATTAAGTAGATAATTTTATTTTATGTGATTAAGCATTTTACGCTACTAAAAACTGATAGCAAATGTCCGGTAAAATAGTTGAAGTGTACGAAAATTGACCTAAACACGACAACAAAAAGAAGATCTTACCGGATTGTTAAGAGCTTGAGTTGTCGATTTCTAAGTTTTAAAATAAAAAAATAATAATAAAAAGAAAATCCTTGATATAGGATTCCATTTTTAAGAAAAGAGAGGTGCAGCTTAGACAACCATATCTTAAATATAACAAGATTATTCCTCATTCCCTTTTGATTGATTTTCACATGATATATTCTTTTGGTATAATTAATACGCAGGACACACGTAACTGCAATCCTTCCGCTAATGCCGGAGCAGGAAAACCTTTTATTATCTTCAGAATGTCGAGGGGAATAAAGAATATAATCTAATTATCTAACAACACAAATTCATTCGCGCAAATTTTGTGAATTTCCAATCTTAAAATAGAAAATGGCACCTAACAAAATAATAATAATTTGAAAATGTATACCATTCCGGGCATAAAGCTAGTCTGTTGGGTCTTGTTTTAGTATGCTAGTGGTATATATTGAGTTCACATTATTTTTCTACTGCGATTTTCTAGTACCTTGCTATTGAATTGATATTGATATTGCTTTTTCCATTTATTCGATGGTACTATGGCATTTGTTGTTATCACTGTTATATTTTCCCTTTTCATCTTTTTGTGACGAGGATAGAGTAAGATCTGTGTATACATTATCCTTCCCAAATTCTACTTGTGGGTTTATACTGTATTATTGTTGTACTCAAAATCTAAAGTAACAGGAGTTCTAATTTTTCTGTGAGGTGGTTGGGTTAAGTAAATAGTGTTGACCAAGAAAATAGAAACAAAACAGAGTAGACTAATCTAAGAATCAGACATGAGAACCCAGCATATCTAACTAGGAGATTTTAAGGTCTTATCCATCATTTTCCCAGAAAGTCTTCCACTGATTACGGATTTTCCAGAAAATGAAAATCTTTTTATCCAGGCAAATGTGAAACCTAAGACAAGATAGGGTTCATTTATATATTTATTTATTTTAAAATAGCGGAGATTTTGATGTAATAAAGTGAGTCCACGTCTATCAAAGTCTCAAACTGCCAGAAAAGAAACTTTGACATTGAGGTTTTCACTTTTCCACTTCTACACTGGGCAACCAGCTCAGTCTATATTGTTGACTAATGTACGTACATCACTGCTCTAAATATTTTGTTAAGTGAAAATTTATTACTTCGCATTTAATATAGTCATACGGTCATGCAAATTTATTTAGCTAAGAGGATGTTATTAATGACACCAAATTCAAAATATGAGCCACATGATCTACTAGAAATTTGTGGCACATTATCTACTAGAAATTTGGTTAAAAACGAGTCAACCAAACATTTTTATTTTTTGTATTTCATATATATACATTTATTTGAGTCAAAAGTAATTGGTTCAGTTGAACTCGCTAAGACCACCTCAAAGTCTGATGCCCTGTGATATATGCATACTTTCTGATCAAGTCTTTGCTCTGGTGATGAAAGGAAGTAACAAAAGCAGGAGCATATAAACCTTAAAGTTGTATGGTTCAACTGAACTCAATATTTTCGATGCGTTTTATTGAACTAGAGAACGTAAGATGTCAGACGTTTTATTGTTTTGTTTGGTGTTTTCCTTCTTCTTGTTCTGTTCTGGAACTGTCCGATTTTAACACATCTAAGAAGCTGTTTTTACTTACTACTAGTAGGAAATCACTTTTTTTTAATTTCTGACAGTTTAAAAATTCCAACATCTGGCATATTTATAATAATTGTTTTTCCTGTAATTAGAGAGCATAATGATAGTAAAAGCTTTGGGCAACGTTAAACTCCCTCAGACAGATAGAGACTAGAGGGATTCCAAATTTAATTATTTTGTTAATGATTAGTTACCAGTTTTACTGCAAACAGACGTCCAGCAATACATGTTGATCTTGACTAATTAACATAAGTAGCTGAACAAAAGATAGTGCTTAATTCCAAATCATAAGAGTATTAGTGGATTAGTTCAAGGCGAAAGTAATGGCACATGATTGTGCCTTTTTCATGTGCAAACTGGGGTTTTAAAAGAAAGTGACATAAAGTCATTCATCACATGATCATTCACCACTAATCCTTAATTTCTTTAATAATAATAATGACAATACTAGTACCAATAGTCTGAGAATTTAGGACTGTTTTATCCTTCACAACTGTCTTGTTCCTAAAAATTAAAACGTGATTTCAAGAAGTTAGAATGTCATATCGTCCCACTTCTTCACTACAAGTGGCTCTTAATTCCCTATCGTACTTGAGAAATTTCCTGTACATGTTTTGACGTAGTTTTGAGGCTCCACTTTCAGAGTTGTAATCCATTATATATTTTAATTAATGATGCCATTAATATCACGCTGTATTCCTAATCTAACTAGTAGTATGATTTATGATCAAACTTACCCAATGCTTGAACTTCACCAGTATTAGCAACCTGAAAAAGCATCCTTTTTCTCCTACGACCGACATTTTCTTTGCCAAGAAAATAGGAAGTAGAGGAGAATAAAAAACAAAAAACAAAGTCATATAAATGAGAAAAATTTTGTACTCCTAGTTAAAGATTTCTGTGAGACCAAAAGGATTTGGTCCAAATTTATCTTTTATAAAATATCTTTATAATATTTCTCGCTCGATCAGTTAATTACATATATACATTAGCTTTTTTTATTCTTTTATTAGGTGATTTAAAAGGTAACTGATTGAGCGTGAAGTATGTATTGGCTCTATCTATAAAGTTTATGTATTTTAGGGAGACGTATTTTTTATGATAAAAGTATGAATTACCCTAAAGTATAATGGTTTGGCTCAAAAGTAAACGATATACTTTGTAAGATAGATAACAATCAAAGATATGAAAGGGTAAATCGTAAATCGTAAATATAATAGACCTAAATATGTAGGAATGATGTTATTATCGTAGATCTAATATTGCAAGATGATATTATGAACTTAAGAGATGCTATTAGTTTAAGATAGAGATAGAGAGAGAATAAGTGAGAATGAGAGAGTTGTATTCTTCAAGAATAACACTGATGCCTTTTTACAATGAGAAGGTCATCTTTATATAGGAAGAGACCTTCCTTAAATAATAACGAAAATACAAGAAGTGGTCAACGTCCTCCTAGCGAGGACGTCTGGTCTTAATTGGCGTCGCCAATGGCGGATCCAGAATTTTCAAACAGTGGGTGCTCAATTATTTTTAATCTAAACGTTTCTACTGAGATTGGATGCTCAGTTAATATATTTATATAATTTTACTAGCTTTTTATACAAGTAATAGTATTTGTCTCTTAAAGTAATGGGTGCTCAAGCACCCAAAATTTATAAGTAGATCCGCCACTGGGCGTCGCCTTCACCCTTACATTTGAACTGTACCTTTACTATAGCAAATATGCACTTACTGGACGTACCCTTAGGCGCAAAAACATATAAGGCCAAATTTAACCTCATACAATAATAAAAAGTAAAACCAAGATATCTGTATTGCAGGGAGACGTATTTTTTACCCTTCTCCCAAACAAAAACAGAAAGAAAATGTCGGCTGATAGAGCGATGGAGTAAAAGTAATGGTCATGTAACTCCATAGAGCTGCTAGTGAATAGAGGCATGTATTATGCGCAAAGATATGCATAGGCGAATTTTAGAATTTAAGCTCTAGGTATTCAAATATTTAAGATCGTTGGCATAAGTGACGGACTCAAAATTTTTATTAAGGAGAGTCAATATATAAAACCAAGAAGTCAAGGGATATATTATATAGTATATATATATTTATATATTTTTAAAAAAAAATTACCAAGCTAAACAGTAATTTTCTAAGGAAGGGGTGTCGTGTCAGATTGACACCCCTTGGGTGCATGCATGTGGCTCCGCTACTGCTTGGCCTGAACCCATTATATTTTTAAATTTATGGGGTTACAACTATTTGTTGCAATTTTGATGAATTTTACACTACATAAACTTATGTATCGCGTCAAAAGGACTGGCTTGAGGTAAGCTAGCACGGTAACGTAAAGTTGGATATGAGACTATGAAATACGGAGAGTTAGGGTCCAGAATACTAAATGGGGTTAAGGCAACAACCAGCATGTAGAAACACTAGATGAACCAACGACATGTATAAGTTAGTTGCAGAGTTATATCACAAGTTGTACAGGCAAATTTTATTTTGTTGAAAGAGCAAGTCCTTTCTGGTGGTGTGGACAGTGGCTGACAAAATGGTGGTCCATTACACTATTAAAATTGACAACTACCTAAAACGACACACTCCCACATAGTTACATACGCACATGAGAAGTTATGAGTCTTATGACAATTGATAGGTAGAAAATCTCAATATAGATTCACATGTCCAGCCCCTGGGAACTAAGAATTAATTAAGAACCTACGGATATGATCTTAGCCAACACTATCTAACTAAGATATATAAGCACAAATCAAATGGCTACATGCAGTCGGCTGTGTTTTTTATGTCAGTTGAAGCGAGCATTTACAGGTATATGTACCATTAATAAATAAAACCAATAATCTTTCTAAAAACAAAAACAGAAAGTTAGTAGAAATAAATTTTGAAAAATAATATTTGAACTTCAAAATAAATTTTGAAAATGGTATAGGAACAAATCAAGCTCACTGAATACACATTGTGTCCTTAAGGAAATTATTCCCCTCAAGTATCCGAGGTTATGGAATATATCCTCCCAAGATAGAATAATTTAACTCACCGGAGTGTTGGTACCAAAAACGCCGATGAACAGCGAACCACTCAAAGACTGTAAAACAAACAAGAATTTTTGTGCAGAAGAAGAAGAAGAAGATTATCAGCAAATTTTGTAAGTAAATATTCTGGGATTTGAAGGTATATTTATAGCCGATTTGGTACTGTTTTTGAAAAGGTTTGCAACCTTTTAGAACAGTCATGGCTGTTGGAACATGTTTGATACAGTTACAGAACAGTCATAGTTGTTGGAAATATTGCGGGAAAATTAAAAGGATTTAAAATAATTCGGGAAAGAAAATGGGCCGAACCGGACCGGGTCGCGGGTCATGGGTTATTCCGGATTAAATTTTCTTTTACTAATTAAATATTTGAAAAGAGTTTTGTCCAAAAAGATTAAGCAATCAATCTTTGACAAATCCGAATCTGAATCCGAGCTGAGCGAGTGACGACGACGACGCGAGGCTTGCCTTCTTCTTAGCTTTTTAAGAGCTAAAACATGAGCTTCTCTATATATACCCAAAAATTTTCTTTCCTTCTAGCAATGAGGGATAAAGTGCATTAGTAGAGTCAACTCATTCAAAATTTCACTTCCCTCCATCTTTTTCCACACCATTTTCCATTCACACTTCTTTTGTTATTAAACAACAAAATCTAACAATCCCCCACATGAATGAAAAATGGCTATAAACTTTAAAGGAATGCACGGACGTGTGTGTGTTTCACATGTAAGAATTAATTGCATCTGGATCTTCCTTTGAACTTTTCGTAGTGAACTTATATCGGATATATTTGGTCAATCAGTAGATTTGATATCTTTGATTCGTCGAGCTTTGTTTTATACCTAGACAACATAAGTCACACAATCAATCCTTAACCATCTATGGTTCTCACGATTGTGTTTGTTTCAGCCATGAACACTGCCTGATTTCATGAGTTCTTAGAGAATGAGTCTTTACTTTCATTCTCCTTGAAGTGGCTTACACTTCAGAGTCACATAGGTGATTCCTAAACATGTAATCCTAAAGACACGCTATTTGGTCATATCCTGCTAGACTTAGCAAATCAATAAAAAGCTTTAAGCATTATTGACTCATCAAAAAACATAAATGTTTTACCTCATTTTTCGAACATTATCTTCGTCACGAGAATGTGTTGAGTTATTTGACAATGTTGAACCGTCATTCATAACTTTATTTTATCTCTTTGAACCTAGCTCTTGGGATCTCCAGTCTGCTAGGTAGAGTTACCACCATGATGAATTGTCCTAGGCCTTTAACCAAATTTCCCTTGATGATCTTTCAACTGCCTCTCTAGATAGGCATTTTGTAAGTGGACCTGATACGTTATCTCTTGAATTTACATAGTCAATTGTGATAACACCACTAGAGAGTAGTTGTCTAATGGTATTGTGTCTCCGTCGAATATGACGAGATTTTCTGTTATACATAACGCTTCATGCCCTACCTATTGCTGCTTGACTATCGCAATGTATACAAATAGGTGCCAAAGGTTTGGGCCAAAATGGAATATCTTCCAAGAAATTCCGAAGCCATTCAGCTTCTTCACAAAAGCTATGAATTCAGATTCCATTGTAGAACGAACTATGCACGTTTATTTGGATGATTTCCAAGACACTGCTCCACCCCCAATTGTGAAAACATATCCACTCGTGGATTTAACTTTAGATGATCCGGTGATCCAATTTGCAACACTATATCCCTCGATCACGAAAGAATATTTATTATAATGCAAAGCATAATTTTGGGTATGTTTCAGATACCCCAAAACTCGTTTCATTTCCATCTAATGTAATTGATTGGGATTATTTATAAATCGACTCAGTTTGCTAATAGCACATGTTATATTTGGTCACGTACAATTCATGATATACATCAAACTTTTCAATACTTTTGCACAGTCCAGTTGTGAGTCACTTTCACCTTCATTCTTTTGAAGTGCATAACTCACGTCAATTGGAGTCTTGGCAATTTTGAAATCCAAATACTTGAACTTGTCAAGTACCTTTCCATTTAGTGAGATTGTGATAATGCTAGACCTTGTGGAGTCTTGTGAATTCTAATTCGTAAGATCACATCAGCAACTCATAAGTCTTTCATGTCGAATTTGCTAGCCAACATGCGCTTTGTAGCATTTATATCTACGATACATTTGCTTATTATCAACATATCATCAGCATATAAACAAACAATGACTTCATGACCTCGAGTATTTTTAATGTAAACATATTTTTCACACTTGTTGATTTAAAATCCATTTGCCAATATTGTTTGGTCTAATGTTGCATGTCATTGGGTGCTTGTTTAAGTCCTTAAAGCGACTTAACAAGTTTGCACACTTTTTTTTCTTTACCAGGAACCACAAAATCCTCAAGTTGTTTCATGTAAATCTCTTCCACCAATTCTCCATTTAAGAAAATTATTTTAACATCCATTTGGTGGATCTCAAGACCATACACAACCGCTAGTGCCACTAACACCCTAATAGATGTTGTCCTTGTTAATGGCGAGTAAGTGTCAAAGTAATCAAGGCCTTCCTTTTGTCTATAGCCTTTGACAACATGTCTTGCCTTATATTTGTCAATAGTGTCATCAGCTTTAATTTTTCGTTTAAAGATCCATTTCGAACATAAAGACTTATTTCCTGGAGGAAAATCAATCAATTCCAATGTATGGTTATCCAAAATTGATTGAATCTCACTATTGACTGCCTCTTTCCAAAATATTGAATCAAAAGACGATATAGATGTTTTAAAAGTTTGGGGTTTTTTTCAAGCAAGAATGTCACAAAACCTGGTCCAAAGGAAGTAGATATTCTTTCACGTTTGCTACGCCAAGAATTCAGCATTATCTAATTTCATTACCGTATTAACATGAATCCCGGGATTATCATATTTATGAACCAAAATCTGACATGCTTTACTATTTATAGCATATCTAATGAAATGTAATCTACTATTTTTAGTCCGATTTAACCCTTTTAGGTAAAGGAACTTGTACATTTGCTAGACACCCTCATACTTTAAAATATTTCAAGTTGAGTTTTCTTCCTTTCTATTTTTTATATGGAATAGATTGTATTTTGCCGTGGGGTACTCTGTTGATTATTCGGTTAGCTGTAAGGAGAGCTTCCCCTCACAAACTCTACGGTAATCCAGAACTTATTAATAAAGAATTTATCATTTCCTTTAATGACTGATATTTTCTTTTCGCAATTCCGTTGGATTGAGGTGTGTAAGGAGTAGTAGTTTGATGGATAATTCCATATGCCAAATATATTTCTGCAAACGGAGATTCATACTCTCCACCACTATCACTTCTAATCATTTTGATCATTTTATTCAATTGATTTTCTACCTTATTATTGTATTGCGTAAATGCTTCAATTGTTTCGTCCTTACTATTAAGCAAATAAACATAACAATATCTAGCACAATCGTCAATAAAGTAATAAAATACTTTTTCCACCTCGAGATGGTATCGACTTCATATCGCAAATGTCAGCATGAATTAAGTCTAAAGGATTTGAATTTCTTTCAACAGACTTATAAGGATGTTTTACAAACTTAGATTCAATACATATTTGACATTTTGATTTATTACACTCGAATTTAAGCAATACAATTTACGCAATACTTCCAAATTAATTAATTTCCACAAAGTTTTATAATTGACATGTCCTAAACGAATATGTCATAAATCATTTGACTCCAATAAATAAGAAGAAGCTGAAATTTTATTCATATTATCAACAACCACATTGAGTTTGAAAAGGCCCTCCGTGAGGTAGCCTTTTCCAACATACATTTCATTCTTGCATATAATAACTTTATCAGAAACAAATACACATTTGAATCCATTCTTTACAAGTAAAGAAGTAGAAACTAAATTCTTCCTAATAGTAGAAATATGAAGAACGTTTTTTAGCGTTAACACCTTGCTGGAAGTTATCTTCAGAAATATCTTCCCATAACCTTCAATCTTGGCTGTTGCATTATTTCCCATGGAAATTTCTTCTTCGGGACCAGCAGTAGAGTAAGTCGCAAATGTTTCTTTGATAATACAAACATGTTGAGTGGCTCCAGAGTTAATCCACCATTCCTTCGGATTTCCAACTAGGTTGCATTCTGAAAGCATTGCGCAAAGATCATCAACATCATCATTATTCTCCAATATGTTAGCTTGTACCTTCTTATTAACCTTTTTCAGGAAACGGCAATCAGGACTTTTGTGACCAACATTTCCACAATTGTAGCAGCTGCCCTTGAGTTTCTTTTTGTTCTACTCCTTAGTTTGTCGAGAAGACATTTTCTTCTTCTTACTTTTTGGAACAGTCTCTTCAACGATATTAGCTCCCATGATCGTTGAATTTCCACGAGACTTCTTCTTGGTTGTTTTGTTGTCTTTCTTGATCTTTAGACGCATCACAAGATCTTCCAACTTCATCTCTTTGTGCTTGTGCTTCAATTAGTTCTTGAAATCTCTCCACAAAAGAGGCAATTTTTTCAATCATTGCAGTTGTTTGAAATGCTTCATTCACAATCATACCTTCAGCAATAAGATCGTGAAAAATAAGTTGAAGCTCTTGAACTTGGGATCCCACAGTTTTGTTGTCTATCATTTTATAGTCTAGAAACTTGGCAACCACAAACTTCTTCAAGCATGCACCTTCTGTTTTGTACTTCTTCTTAAGAGCGGCCTATAATTCTTTCGAAGTATTCATTGCACTGTACACATTGTACAAGTCATCCTCTAAAGCACTTAAGATATATCCTTTGCAAAAACAAATCTGCATATTTCCACGCCTCAACAACCATGAACGTTTCATTATCCGACATGTCCGCAGCAGGTACTGGAAGATCTTCTTCACTAGTGTATTTCTGCACACCAAGTGTGGTAAGCCAGAAGAACACCCTTTGCTGCCATCCTTTGAAGTTGATTCCAGAAAATTCTCTCGGTTTCTTGGCCGGAGGAACATTAGTGAGACTTGACGAGGCTATCCTTGTTGCACCAACAGTCACAGAAGGATTTCCGTTATCATTTACCATTTCTTACTGTCAACAATACAAGAAATCAATTAATGGCAAAACTAGAACAGTAAATAATATTGTAATCAATAAATACTACGTAATTAAAACAACTAAAGCTTTATATACTATTTTACAGAAAAATGATGAAGTTTTAATGTTCTTCAAATCGTTTTCTGAATTTCAATACTCTGATGAAGTTTTTATATCTTCAAATCAGAATAGTAAAATTCGGACAGAATATAACAAATATAATTTTCTTAAGATTGTTATTATCTGTATTGTTGTAAATAAATAAAAATAATAATCTTTCTAAAAACAGAAACAGAAAGTTAGTAGAAATAAATACTGAAAATAGTATTTGAACTTCAAAATAAATTTCGAAAATGGTATAGGAACAAATTGAGCCCACTGAATACATAGTATGTCCTTAAGGAAATTATTCCTCTCAAGTATCCGAAGTTCCGGAATATATCCTCCCAGGATAGAACGATTTAACTTACCGGAGTATTTGTACCACAAACGCCGATGAACAGTGAACCACTCGAAGGCTGTAAAACACACTGGAATTTTTGTGTAGAAGAAGAAGAAGAAGAAGATTATCAGAAAATTTTGTAAGTCAATATTCTGGGATTTAAAGGTATATTTATAGCCAATTTGGTACTTTTTTATAATTTTTTTAAAAGGTTTGCAACCTTTCAGAACAGTCATGGATGTTGGAACAGGTTTCACACTATTTCAGAATAGCCATAGATGTTGGAAATATTGCGGAAAAATTAAAACAGATTCAGGAAAGAAAACGGGTCGAACAGGGCCGGGTCGCGGGCGGTTATTCCGGATTGAATTTTCTTTTATTAATTAAATTAATTAATTAATTATTTGAAAATAAAGTTGTCCAAAAAGATTAATCAATCAGTCTTTTCCAAAGCCGAACCGAGCGAGCGACTACAACGGCAGCGCGAGGCTTCCCTTCTTCTTCGCTCTTTAAGAGCTAAAAGATGAGCTTCTCTATATATAATCAAAGATGAGTGAACTCATTCAAAATTTCACCTTCCTCAATTTTGTTTTCACACTATTTCCCATTCACACTTTTTTTGTTATTAAACAACAAAATCCAACACAAACTTACACTAACATGATACATCTCCGATTTTCTAAAGACGGATTCATAATCTAAACTTTTTGCAGCGAGTTTAACTTTTTGCAGCGAACGTATTATACTTGTGTGTGTATGACATGTCTAAAATACTGGATTAAATTAACTGAGTTAATATAAGCTGCATTAACCTCTACCCTTCTCCTTAAGGTTAAATGGAAGCTAAAGGTAACGTTTGTATTACATGTTTTATTAATGCTCGAAGGAGGAAGGAAGAAATGAAACAGGAGTTTATTATTATTATTTTGAAAAAGGGAATGAGCTGGAGTAAGTTTGTAATTATTGACTTTCTTTCCAGGGGTTTTTGTATGATTATGGCTATGGTATCCCAAATGAGGATGTAAAACAACAAAACGGCGAAGCAAAAATAAGACGTGAAAATTTAGAATTTGTTCATTTCTGTGTAGCAAGCATCCAGCTATTATACCACTAGGAGGTGTCCCCTTCCGATGCCATATGTCCCGTTTGACTCACTTTTCCATTTTCTTTTGGGTTAACATTTTCAACTTTAAATTAATATAGATCATATAATCTTATATTAATCGGCCTAGTTACTCTCCAGCTTTTGTAGTCAAGCCGATTAATATAAGAGTATATGAAAGTATCAAATAACACGTCGAAAACCCGTATAATGTAAAACTCACCACTACCTTTTTGATCGCTCGAGAACCTAACACAAATACCGTTTAATTTTGGAGAACTAGAACATCAGATTATGGAGTATCGCAATGAAACACGTTCAAATGAGGCAAAATGTATATCTACAATTCAAAAACATGAGACATTATTGTTATTTATTTCAATACTCAATTTCTCCGGTAGCCGTTGCATTTGCATACACTTGATTTCTTGTACTATTGAATAGAAACGTGACATTGTTAGTGTTAATAAACATGTATCAAAATCGAATAGTAACCACATTCACCTTGAAATTTACTAAGAAACAAGCACGCAGTAAAAATATAATGCCTACACTAAACAACGCAAAGAGATTAAAGGCCAGCTAACGAGCTTCATAGCAGAATGCTGGCTGATGGAAGGAATTAACATGTCAGGGAATATTTTTCCACAAACATCACCAATTAGGTAGTTATACAAAGATAGGTGCAATAAAAAGTAAAATCTTCGTATGATCCCGATTCCTGAACAATGAGGGATATAAGCCATTGAATCACCTTAAATACTTCATTGACCCATTACCATCGCAGAATTTCTAAAGACAACTAAATGCTTACAACATAACAGGAACAACAATAATAATATGCCAGTAAGAAAAACCATCATTACTAATAAGGCAGCTCATAATGTGATCACAGATGATTCTTCCACTTGCAGACCAAACATTTAGTTCGATTCATCAAGAAAGCCAAAACTCAAATTTAGCAGTGAACTTCGAGAGAAAGAAAATGGGATTGTATACAGCTGACATCACCTCAATGAGTGAATAAGAATCTTGGTCTTCTGAATCAATAGCAGCTTTGATGTTCCCACGAGCGCTATTAACCGTGATAAGGCGCATGATCAGGAGGTGGAACACCTCCAGGCGGGATGGTTGATGGATGAGGCGGCTGACTTACACTATAAGATCGACCACTACTAACAATGTGATTGGTCTGCTGTGACGATCCAGGAGGATTTATTGCTGTTGCATAAGCAGAAACCGGTGAAGTATATGATTGCCCAGGAAATCTGTTAGGAGCAGACGGAAAGGTTGATCCGCCACCCTGCAAATTTGGATTCCATGAGGACATTTGTGATGTAGATGCTTGGCCAGGAACAGCACCAGCAGCGGCATAGCCAAATGATTGTGAACCAGACTGAGGGTTATGCCAAACTGGTGGTGCGGCATGGACCGCTGATACTTGTTGCATTGCAAGCAAACTTGATTCTGGAACTGTGTAATCTCTACTTTTGTCACTGTATGCCTGCTTCGACAGGATTGAAAAATTAATTCGAGCTGAGAGGTATGACAGAAAGATGCAAAAAGGACCAAGTGTGAAGAAGCATACTTTCGGAGTTTCAGTAACTGAATCTTAAAATTTGGTGCCGAATCTTTATTTATTTAGTAATCATTTTTTCCCTTTGAAACCAACTCAAAGCACATGTATACCTGTATATTCAGATCAGTATGACGAGAGTATGATAGATGAAGCTTACAATAGCCACCATCATATATGCAGTGTCCCTCTAAAGCGTCCTTTGCAGCAGCTGCAGTTGTTACATCTGCATTAAGAATGATTCGTCAACACTTATATTCCAATAGGTTAAAACTTCACAGAAAAGGACGTGGGACAAAAAGGAAAAAAAGATGGCAGGGTGTGTGATCGGAGATGACAACCAGGCTACCATGATTACACGCTCATCTGTTAACACCCTAGTGCAACAGAATTGATGTTTGGGGTGACATTAAATTCTCTAGTGGATAGCATTACTCCTTTTTTTAATAAGTATGGTATTCGAGCACTTGCTATTGCCTCAACTATCTCACAGGGTACCTACTATCACCAGTATCGGGTGATTCTGTTCACAAAAATTCTTGTGATGCATGATAGATAGTGTTCTCGGTCTCACTTATACTAGTCAGTAAAGTTAGTCTTCCAATCTTTCTTCATCCTGCATGGATGTAAATCATACATGTAATCTATATGGGAATGTTAACAGAATCCTTTTCTGAAACTAGTAAATGGTTCTAAGTGTAACCACGCATTTCCCAAGACCAAATCAATGGCCTCGATTGCCAAAGAGGGTGGGGGAAAGAAGAGATTAAGAAAATAAAGAAGCCACCACAAAACTTCAAAGGCTAGACAAAGTAAACACAGGTCATAAAATATTAAAGAACTGCAACATAAGTCCATACATACCAGGATACTGAATTAATGCCTGGGTTTGACCATTCTTCTCAAATATAGCAATCTTTTGGACAGTGCCAAATGCAGAGAATACCTATTTTGGGGAAGAAAAGTAACAGCAGAATATAAATGAATAACACAACTTTTTTTTGAGGAAGGTAAATGAATAACACAATTACCATTATGGACATCAATGAAATAACAAAAGAGAAAAGAATACCGTGTGAAGGACATCAATAGTAACAGCATACTGCATATTTTCTAGAGAGGCAAAAAGCACATTACTCTCAGGTTCCTTTTTCTTTCCATCTGGACCTACAACAGGCTGAATACAGACCTTGTGAGGACTTCTATCCAATACAAGGATTACAACAAAAAAGGTGAACAACAAAATATACCTGAAGAAGCCCCTCCATTGCAGTAGGATTTACTGGGAGATAAGGGTTTGTATAGTCCCTATACGATGAATACGGAACTAAATGTGAATCAAGCTGATATAAGAATTTACGAAAATCAGATCAACTAACTTATACAGCTCTGTAACAACAAAAACTCCGAGATATTTCCCAGAAGAAGTTGTAAGTTTAGAAGCATTAGATAGCTCAAATGCAATGGCAAGTGCAAAAACACTGCTGTTAACCAAAGACCATATTTAAGGAGTTACCACACCTATACCACAAAATTACTGCATAATCAAGAACTTCCCCCACCCCACCATCCTAAAAAACTCATTTCATATCCTAACTGCTGACTATTGAGATGTAAAACTCAAAATCGTCCAATCAATCAACTTATGCATCAATTTTAAACTAGTTCGTAAATCATCTATCCGCTTCAATGGACCAATTTCATTCCAATACGCCACAATACTCCCTCCACACCTTCTTATATGATGAATTTGACTTGGAATGGAGTTTACAATGTCAAATAGACACATATATCATATTAGTGATAGTTTGTCAGACATAATATCACATCAAAGCTTAATATTCAAATTAGCAATACAATTAGTTGGTATTGAAGCTTAGTTGTTATTACATGTACATCAGGTCTGGTGATCCTTTTAAACTTAAAAGAAGAAGAATACAAGCAGAGATTTAGTGCAGCCCGAAAACTAGCAACAGAGAACCAAATAAACTAACAGGTCATGGTTTCCGGAATGAAATGTCAGCTTACAATCAGAACAGCACTAAAATATTAGAATCCAATGCTAAAGCAGTATTGCAGAATTTACAAGGACATATTGTCTAAAGAAACGTCTTGCAGATAAAGCAATGTCCCTTTGTACAACATAACCCACAAAATACCATAGCTAACAATTTTAGCCTCACAGCCCTACAGGGAAATATCCAATATCGGAGAGCTAAATAAATCTAACAAATACAAAACTTGGGTTAGATACTATGAGAGTCACCAAGGACACACATAAACATACTCTCCAGACATTCTTATAAAGAAAAATATATACATCTAACTAATGTCCCAGGTTTTTCAGCCAACTAGACACCCATGACAAGTGACTTCAGATACAAACAAAAATCAACATTCAGCCATTCATCCAATAAAATATAAAGGGAAAATGGGAGGATCGGGACAAAAAAAAACGAAACAAGACTTCATCAAAAATACAATTGAAACAAGATAAAATCTTATATCAACTTGACTTCCACAGGTATGCATTAAGGACTAACAGAAAACTCAGCAATAATGTCAATGAAAGTTAACACTAGTTATAACAAGAAGTAGCATTCAAGCAAATATTTGAAATGAATACACAGTGTGTGATCCCAAACAATTGAAAAGCATTCTCCAAACCACAAACTCAATAGAAAAACAAAATCTTCACGTGGTCATCTAAAATGAGAAATGAAAGGAATGCAGTTAGCCACTATTTTGAGATAAAGAAAATTACTACGAAGCCATGTCAAACACATCTGTGTTTTAGCTGCCGAGCTTCACTAAACCCTAGATGACAAGAAGCATAAGAAATTAGAAAATACCTCAACTGTAGATCAAAAGCAGATAATGATAAATGTGGCAAAGAATAATGCGAGCACAAATAGCAATAACAATAAGAATATAAAGTAACAGTCATAAATACAAAAAATTGTCCAGGTAAATCTGTACTACCTGCTCCGATGAGATTGAAATTTGATATTAAGGTCCGTGTGTGCAGAGTATGAGATGCGCAAGTGACAATGATTAACATGTTCCGGAAGCAGGTACCTATGATAAAAATGAAGGATTAAATTGATCAGGCGTAAAGTGAGGCAGGTTGAATAGATCCAAGTATTTTTCAATCAACTAACTACACATACTTTGGTATACTTCTCCCATCCAGTGCCTCTCTAGCAGCAGATGCTGTCCCAACATCACTAAATTGAATCAATGCCTGTCAAGGTATAATAGAAACCCATTAATACTCTACCAATCCATCCGCCCAAAATTAGAAAAAGCCAAACTCATTGGTGCATAGATATACCGACCTGAAAACCTGCTGCCTTTTCGAAAGTAGCAATCTTTTGCACAAAACCAAAGGCTGAAAACACCTGAGACGGGTTTTGGCCCATTAAAAGTAAATCAGTCTAGAAAAGTAATAGAAAAATATCAACCATTAATATGTTTCCCAAAACACACTGAAGAAGAAACACAAAGGAACTAGATTCTGAGTGCAGAGTAACACCTGTATATGCAAGCCATAGAAAGGTTTATGACCGACACGATTACATATCCAGAACCTCCAACAAAAGATCTTAAATAATGACCATCTGTGATTCAATCAACTTTAGTTAACACTGCCATCATTTAAATATTACTATATTGGATGAAAGTTCAGTAGTAAGTAATAATTGAGCTCTTCTAAAATCTGAACCATAACCAGAGTTCTGGGCTAGAGAAAAGAATGAAGATTAAAGAAATTGAAAGAATGGCCCAAGAATAATCTACAATACTAGAGAATAAGTTCTAAAGCATGAAAAGAACAGAAATACCATAAATTGCATTACCTAAGCCAACACAAAGTAACGTAACAATATTCTTCATAGAGGTCCACTAGTTGCAGTTCCTTTCTTTTTTTGGAGATATGGAAGTCCACTAGTTAATACATAATTCTTGGGGATCATGGCATGTTCAAATATATATATAATGAATAATCAAGTCTTCATAAGGCACGATTTTCCAACAGTCTATAAGGCTAGCTTTCTTGAAAACTTCATTTATAAAGAGGAGAGAAAGCAACAAGATTCTTACCAAATGAATCACATCGATGCTGACATCACCAGCTTCAACACCCTCAATAGTTACCAGCAAAACATTTCCTGGAACATCTCCAGGACTCTTATTATTGACAATCTCATTCCTGTTAGAATACTGGATGTATACAGTCTTGCCACGAACTTGAGCAGGCTCTGAAGACGAGGCATAATATGAAACCATATTAATTGCCTGATTAAGGTCTGCCTGCAGTTGCAAAATGTACATATTAGATGCTAATAACAAAAGTCACGCTAACACTATCATTAGGGAAAGCGGATACACCAAAAAATTGGTTTATAAAAAGGAATCCAGTAACGTAATTAACCTATTTCAGCAGCTACTTATGCTACTATTACAATTTACAAAGTCAATATGGAAGCTCCTAATGATTCTATAATTTAAAAATTCATTATGACAGCTTCAGACCATTACAAAGCCAGTTTGAGCACACCTCAACTAATCTAGCGGCCAGGGGGCAGTCCCTAATATAGAAGATTGGTCACACCCAATGTTTAGGGTTTGAACTGAAATAGCCTAACCTCAACGACTCAGCCATATGCTAATCATTCTTAATGAGTTAAACATGGAACGTAGCCTGCCATGAACAGCCAATGGAAACTGAGAGCCGCTTTTAAACCGTGGATGTAGTTAAATATCGAACTCTAATCACTCACATTTCAAAGACAAAATCTAAAAAACCTTTGGGCGAATTTACTACGATCTAGAACAGCCAATCACAATAATCGAATTGAACTCGAACAACTTACGAATTCGACAAAGGCTTGGTTGCGGTTGGCCCCGACGTTGCACTTGGTGTTGACAATTTTACCAAAGGGCTTGCAAAGCTCTACAAGCTCTTCATCGCTGCAATCCCATGGCAAATTCCGGAGATGAAGAACTTTCGATGGCGTCTGTGTGTACCGGAACTGCTGTTGCCCGGATGATGACATCGGCCGATTTAGGGTTGCGATTCCTACCGTCGGGGTCCTTTTTACCTACTTTGGGCAACTGGTTCTTTTCTTGACGACTCGAAAAAAAAAAAAGCTTTATTGTTTTCTTTCCCTCTGCCTGTAACGCGGTATACGTTATTAAGTGTATATTGAAACTCTTTACTTTTAAATATGGTTTAGTTGTACCTTTTATCATACTATTAAGTCATTCATACCCCTACCGTTATATTATTGGGTTATCTATACTCCTACTATATCTATAGATAACCCAATACTATAACGGTAGGGGTATGGATGACCCAATATTATAACCAAAGGTACAAGTAAACCATATTTGAAAGTAGAGGGATATATTTGGCCCTTTTCCGTATTTTTAATCGTAGAAATGTGCCTTTTTTTTAAACAAAGTATTAAGAACAATATGTCATCTAAATTAAAACAGAGGAAGTAATATTTACTTTGTATTATATTAAACGGAAATAATATTGGTTACATATATACTGATTGCGATGAAACAGTGTTAAATGGCATGTTGGGTAGCTAGGAAGGTGCCTCCGGCACTTATTCTGCCAGTTAGTGCTATAATATTGGTGATTTGTCTCTCTAGGAACCACAAGAGGAGCACGAGAATTAAACAACATTCACATATGCTTAACAGAAATAAGTATCCCTCAAAGAAAACTTTCGATATCCCCTCTTCTTTAATTTTGAATCTAAAGAGAATTTGAGAGCGTCATATGTTAGTAAAAAAAAGAATCTGACAAAAATAGATCTCATATACACAAAATTCTTTGTACGTCACTCGGTCACTGCATGCAAAAAAGGCCTGGTGATATCTTGTGGTAATCTGCTTCTCAGGCCAAGTCTTAAACTAGTGGGTAATTCTAAAAGATAGGATTTTACGTAGCACCCTCGTGAAAGCTCTCGTACGGCCAGTATCTTTTGATTCCATCTCAGTTACTAAGTGTATTTGGTGATTAATTATGTGAACCCTGCTAACTAAGTTTTTTGGATTTCATCTCAGATTCTTTTTTTACTAACATATGACGCTATCAGATTCTCTTTAGATTCAGAATTAAAGAAGAGGGGATATCGAAAGTTTTCTTTGTGGTATACTTATTCCTGTTAAGCATATGTGAATGTTGTTTAATTTTCGTGCTCCTCTTGTGGTTCCTAGGGAGACAAATTACCAATATTCTAGCACTAACTGGCAGAATAAGTGCCGGAGGCACCTTCCTATCTACCCAACATGCCATTTAACATTGTTTCATCGCAAATAGTATATATGTAACCAATATTATTTCCTTTTAATATAATACAAAGTAAATATTACTTCCTCTGTTTTAGTTTAGATGACATATTTTTCTTAATACTTTGTTCCAAAAAAAGGCACATTTCTACTATTGAAAATACGGAAAATGGCCAAATATATCCCTTTACTTTCAAATATGGTTTACTTGTACCCTTCGTTATACTATTGGGTCATCCATATCCCTACCGTTATACTATTGGGTTATCTATACCGATAGTAGGGGTATACATAACCCAATAGTATAACGGTAGGGGTATGAATGACCCAATAGTATAACGAAGGGTACAAGTAAACCATATTCAAAAGTAAAGGGGTATATTTGGCCCTTTTCCGTTGATTTTTAGGGATGCTTTATCCATTTTAGCACAAATATATATACGAAAAAGGGTCAAATATGTCTCTATACTATTGAAAAAGGTTTAATATTATCCTCCGTTATACTATAAGTCCAAATATATCCCTAATGTCATATTATCGGTACAAATATATCCCTGACATTATAAAAGTGATACAAACATATCCTTCCTCCGTTAACTGCCTCCCTATGACAATATTTCATTACCACCTCACCATTATACCCTCATTTTCATCCCTTCCTCATAACCTTTCTTTCCAGTTCATTTGAAGAAAAATTGCAGATCATAGATATATAAACAAATTATATCAAAAGAAATGCTAACAACTAAAGATAATATGAAATAATGTGAACCGAGAAAATTCTAATTTTGGTATTCAAATCATGCTTATACGAATGAAAATATATTTTGTTTTATTACTAAGCAAAGATACGAGCAAACTAGTTTAAGGTTTCAATATTGACCATGGTGAGAAAGAAAAACAACCTAGACACGAGAGTTAATTTTTTTTTGTTTCTTTCTCTTCAACCACATTTCGGGAAGAGTGCCATTTTTTTCTCTTTATGTTTTATGTTAAAATAAAAGTGTTACTAAATTTTCCCTGAATATGTCTTACAAATTCAGACAACACAAGGAAATGCACAATAAAACGCAAAATTTTAAGGTCAAGTGAAGGTACGTACAACTCCGGGATCGGCCGGAGAAGCAACAAGAGGAAGTAGAGGCAGTGAATTCTTCTAAATAATGATAGAACTTCAAAGTAATTGAACTTGGCAATTCAAACAGGGAAAAATGGTGATTTAGCAATAAAATGTGTTCATAAGGGAGACAGTTAACGGAGGAAGGGTAGGTTTGTACCGTTTTTATGATGTGGGGGATATATTTGGACCCATAGTATGACGTTAGGGATATATTTGGACTAATAGTATAACGGAGGATAATATTAAACATTTTTCAATAGTATAAGAATATATTTGACCATTTTACTATATATATATATATATATAACCCATTCTGATCCCATTTTTTATTTTGATATTTTCTCAACCTTGTTCCATTTTAACCCTTCAATTTTATTTTTTATATTTTATTTTAACCCAAAAGCTTTAACCCAAAAGCTAACTAGTCATATATGAATTGACTCACTCGGTAGGTGCTCGAGGCACATTCTTTTTGGCAAAATTCCTTCCCCGACAACAATAAAATAATTGTTGGCCCCATATTTATAATTTCCCGACTCCCTTCTCCTTTATGAATTCATGTTCATCATTTTCTTCCCCATTCACTGTTGTTACATCTTCATTCTCAAAATTCTAAAATTTTCACCCGCCAATTTCATACCTGGCCATCCAGAAAACTTTAAACTTTTGTAATTTTATTGTTTATTTATTTATTCTAATTAAATTTTTTGTGGGGTTATTTTATCTAAACTTGAAGTTTGAAGTGAATCCATGTCTCTAGAAATTTATTTTTTCATAATGAAATGGATATTGTTCTTATAGATTTTAAGTTAAACTAAAAGTATCATGGACACCAAGAAATCAAGATCGTCGCTTTTATATATGGGTGTAAGTTTGACAAAGTAAGTGAACCATTTTCGAATTTTGTTTTCAGTGTTGTCATTTCTTTGTGTAAATAAGAAGCGGGCATAATTCTACCCAAATAAGATCGGGTTCAGGTGTTTTAGTATTGATCCGGTTAACATGGATAATAAAAAATAGGTAACAACATTTAATTGGATACTCATTACACATCAGAATTGTATATACACGCGCAAGATTTTTTGCATTTTTTTTTTAATTAAAGTCCACTAGGCGTAGAGCCTATGGTTGATTTTCATAAACACGAAATATAAGTACAACACATTTGAGGGGTGCATAAACTACTCTTTAGAATATCTATAATAAAAAAAAATTATAGCTGCTACTATTAAATTTTAGGGAACCCGTTCTTTGTATGGTAACTATCTCAATTGATTGGATCCATTTGATGCATTGTTCATTGAAATAGAGCACCAAGGATAGAGAACATCTTCTTTGTAATACAAGATGGTATCGATTATCTCCGGAGTTATTTTCTCATCCGTGTATGCATTGAAAGAACATGATTTGAAATGGTATATATGTCTAGGAATGATGTCGAATTGAATTGTACTTCGTCTTTACTATGAATTAATTCTTATTTGCTTATTTTCAAACCTTTTTATGCATTTTTTTTTGCTTTTGCAAATAATAAAAGATGTTATTTGTATGGTATGCCAGGAATACAATTATTCAGATTTTTTTTTACTACTTTTCTTTGTTTAAATAGTAGTCATTTAACAGTTACAAAATTATTGAACATTTAGAAAATAAAGGTCAAATTACTTTTAAACAAAAATTATTTTGTGTTATGTCATAGCTAAACTTAATTTTATTCTTCTTTTTACCGTTTTTTTTTGCCTTCTCAACTGATTGAATTTTACCGAATTAATGAATTCCTAGTAGCTATAAAATAAGAATGTGAAAATAAATTAAATTTAAGAGTTAAACTTAGTGTTCCATAATGCAACAACAAACTAGCATGGTTTAAAATGTTGAAAGAATAATACTTATTTAGTTTGAGATGAGAAATTATTTTTGATTTGTGAAGAGCAACAATATACTATAAATAATGTTACATATCTCGAATCTCATTAAATAAAGTCAATAATAAAAATATTTAATAGTAATAAAAGTCTTCTGAGTAACATAGTAAAATGTTAAAATAGAAAGAAATTTCTCATGTAGAAAGTTTTCAATAGTTAAAATAAAATAGAATAAAATATCGTTAATAGACGTAATACAAAATAAAAAAATATGAAAACAATAGATAAAAAAGAAATGAGGAAAGCTAATCAAAACATCATAGTATAAAAATATACAAAATAGGGCACAAAAATTTTAAATATAAGAACCAAAAAAATAAAAATGTATACCGATATATGAAATGGAGTAATGGGCAAGAATACTAAAGCATTAATAAAAGCTTTTATATCTATGTATTAATACGAAATAGCTGATAATATAGTAAATTAAAATAATAAATAAATGTTATTAACGCATTAGGCGGGTTATTAGACGTGTTCTTGTAATTTTAAATTAAATTGTTATCAAATTTAAAAATCGGATTATTAGTTTAGTTTCCGAGGGAAAATTAACCGCGACTTGATGCTGGTGGGATCGGAAGAGGAGCGCGCTCACCCCTGCACGACGTGGTCGGTCAAAACCCTAGGCTATTATTAATCAACCAGTGCTGCTTAATCTTTGCGGTATTTACCGGATCGGAATCAACTGTAGCAGATAGCTTAGCATTATTCCAGGTAATTCAATCTGCAGCATTCATGATTTGAATTTAGCATATGCTTAGAACTTGTTTTTGAATTATTCAACTACAAAACACATCTGTAACATTCACAGGGAATCTTAGATCCTTGCTTCTCCGCTGATCAAGTATTATTTTACTCGTTTTGTTAAGATATTTTAGTGGATCGAATTATGAATTTGCATTCTTATGCGACAAGTTTGTAGTGCCTTCAATCGACAGTGTATCATATGGAATCGCTAGTATTTCTGTGGACCTAAATTTCAATTTCATGTCTGTTGCGTGTATGGTCAGAGACGATTTGTCATCCGTGCATGCATGTTTCGTTTTTTCATGCAATTGTAGTGATTTATTTGCCATCAGGATTCTAACAGGAAATCCTGCTAATCTAGAATAGATAGCTCGAGCTTGTTATTGTTGCAAAGCTACATGCTGAGCATGTGAGTAACATTTGATGTGATTGTAAGTGAGTTATGTCTTCAGATTCCGTGTCAGGCAATCTTAATTGTTTCTTTTAATTAGATGGAAGGATTGGCAATGAACTTTTGAATTGTTCTGAGATTAAATGTTTACTATAATTTTTTGGATTAAAGTTATAAACACAAACAGTATGCTATTTTTTAATGTACTATCTGCTATAGCATGTTACTTACCATTTATTCTAGCTTAAAAATTATTCTATTAAATAGAATTATCTGGAATTACTTGTTAAATGACCTGATTGTATAATAAACATTTACCATGAATGCATAGAAAACTCTAATTTCATAGGGATAAAATGGTTTTCTAATCGTAATTTCTTGACTCTGTTGCAGTCTGTGACTGATAAACATAACCTAGTCAAGATTTTATGATGGCTGGTCAACGAAATAGCTATGGGAAGCGCTCTCATCCTCAGTCTAATTATTCTGACAATGGGAGAAACAAAAGGAGAAATACTGGCTCCGATAAGGATCCTTTCTCTGTTGGTTCTGACGACACAGTGTATCGGTACTTATGCCCTGGGAAGAAGATCGGCAGTATTATTGGCAAGGGAGGTGAGATTGTTAAGCAATTAAGGGTTGACACTAAGTCTAAAATCAGGATTGGTGAGACGGTGCCTGACTGTGAGGAACGTGTTGTCACCATCTACAGCTCAAGTGAGGAAACAAACGACTTTGGTGGCTCTGAAGATCGTGTTTGTCCTGCCCAGGATGCACTTTTGATGGTCCATGAGAAAATTGTTAGCGACACAGTTGACAAGGACTCTGAGGATACTCCCCAGGTTACTGTTAGGCTTCTAGTACCTTCAGATCAGATTGGATGTATTCTTGGGAAAGGGGGTCAGATAGTACAGAACATTCGTAGTGAAACTGGTGCTCAGATTCGTATATTGAAAGATAACCATTTGCCTGCATGTGCACTGAGCTCAGATGAATTGTGCAGGTAATGGAGGATCATATCCTATTTGACTTTACAGCACTGTTGTTCTCCTGTTAAGTACTTCTTTACATTATTTCATTGGGCTGTTTCAAATAATTGTCTTGCTAAGTAAATTTAATCTAGTGCTGATTGTTCATTTACGGAGTTGCAATTTTTTTCTTTTTAATTGGTAACTGAATGAAATTGCAGGCTTTCTCATCTCAACCTATTTCTTTTCGTGTTCTTTTGGTGGTCCCTTTTCTGATTTGTCATGTGAAGAGTAGGCAAATTGTACTCTGCTTCTTGAAACTTTTTTCTTGTGGCAAGCTTCATTATTGGTAAAAAAGTTGACCAGTTCACCTGTAATTGCCATGTGTTCACGCTAGGATTTCAATGACAATCTTATTTGCATTAGTATTGGGACCTGAAAACTCATTTTCCCGGCTGACCTTATTACTTGTTGGTTCATTGGGTTTCAGATATCTGGTGAAACAACTATAGTGAAGAAGGCTCTTTATGATATAGCAACTCGTCTTCATAAGAATCCATCCCGTTCTCAACATTTGCTTGCTTCTGCTGCACAAAATGTTTACTCTTCAAGTTCGCTTATAGGTCCTACTGCTGGTGCTCGAATAGTAGGAATGGCCCCATTGATGGGGTCTTATGTGGGCTACAAAGGGGAGACTGGGGACTGGTCAAGGTCTTTTTACTCAGCTCTAATGGAAGAGTCGTCTTCAAAGGAATTTTCTCTCCATTTGGTGTGTCCTACTGCAAATATTGGAGGTGTTATCGGTAAAGGGGGTGTCATAATCAATCAAATTAGACAAGAATCTGGTGCAGCAATCAAAGTTGATAGTTCTGCTGCTGAAGGTGATGATTGTGTGATTTCAATCTCCGCGAAGGAGGTAATTTCTATTTCTATTGATGTTTTACATCGGAGTGTACAATCTGAGTATGTTTGTCCACCGTGAAGATTTATTTTCGTGCTTCCTTTTTTTTCCCTTAGTTTTCAGGGACACATTTTCTCCAACTGTTGAAGCAGCATTGCGCTTGCAGCCAAGGTGCAGTGAGAAGGTTGAAAAAGATTCTGGTCTTATATCATTCACCACAAGATTGCTGGTCCCAACATCTCGAGTAGGCTGTCTTATTGGGAAGGGAGGAGCCATAATCAATGAGTTGAGGAAAATTACGAAAGCTAATATTCGTATACTCTCCAAGGAAAACCTCCCCAAGGTTGCAGCTGAAGATGATGAGATGGTGCAGGTAAGCATATTGATAAGAATTGAAAAGCTTATATACATCAAAAGTTTCTGCCACTCTTTTTTTGAAATAAAAAGAAGTTGGTGGTCTCTTTCTGTACTCAGCATTTTTAGTACGAGTATGACATAGGAATGAGGGGTCTTTGATTTTGGATGTAGAGATATTGAGGAGCCATATATATCTTTTCTTTAGGTCAATATTAATAGAATTAAGGTGTCTTTAAAAAAATTAGGTAGGGTCCGGTGAATATAACCTTTGTCCCACTGGTTGCATCATTCAATTATTCTTTAGTAATCATTTGTTTTCGTATTCTCCTGCTGAACTCCTCTGTTCATGAAAGCAACCTCCCCCAGCAAGAAGAAAAGAAGGAAAAGGAAAAGGAAAGATCAATTCCACAATATGAAAAGATGGGGTTGCCGATGTAAAACTCTCTTAAGCTAGTCTTTATTTCTTGTGTTAGGTCTTAATAGCATTTCCTTATGCTTAGCATTCTTATCCTTCTTGTTTTTTCTTATTTACCAGGAGTATTTTGTTATATTCTCTGGTTTACTTATGATTATGCTTGTTATTTGCTCATCTGTCCTCATCTATATGCTTGAAACATTTATCAGATCTCAGGAGATCTTGATGTTGCGAAGGATGCACTCATGCAAGTAACTTCACTTTTGAGGGCAAACCTTTTTGAGAGAGAGGGTGCCCTATCTTCCTTTGTGCCAGTTCTTCAAAGGCTCCCATTGACAACAGATTCAGATACTGTGAATCATGAAAGTAGAGACACTAGAAGACATGAACGTGGACATTCTTACTCAGCTGGCTATGGTGGTATGGGTGATCTTCCACGTGCTAATGGTTATGGAAGTTACAGTGCTGTCCAGGTAACATATGGTTTCATTGCTTAGAGGAACATAATTCGTGAAAATTTTGTGGGATTCCTTAACTTCCCTTGCTATGTATATTGCCTTGAATTTTTGTGCTTCGTTTGTTGTTAATTTCTAATTGCATCTGCAGAGTAGCAGCAGTAGCAGCATAGGGTATGGAGCTTATGAAAGATATTCCCTTGGGCGTTCTGGTGGTTCTGGGTAAGGTGTTTTGGGCTTCCACCTTGTCCTGAATTTTGGTTGTTATGTTGTCTGCTAAATATACTATGCCTCAATCCCAAGCAAGTTGGGGTTGGCTATAGGAATCCTCAAAGTCCATATCACTCCACTTAAGCTTGTTTCAGTCCAATATTATATAAAATAAAGTTAAAAAGGAAAAGTCTTGAAAGGAAAACCAGCATGAGCTATTCGGGTAAATTTTTGCTTACTTTTAATTCCTATTTAGCTGCTGATTGATCACATGTTTGTATCTTGCATGTTTATGTCTGACCTTTAGACATCAATTAGCACTTGTGGTTCTGATCAATCTTCTCCATCTGCTGCACATGACTTTTTGTATAGCTTATCTAACTATAATTGCTTCGTATTTGGAAAATGAGAGTTACAATTTCTTGTTCTTATTATTCACATGTTAAGCTACTGCTGCCAGGTCATCGGGGCAGGACCCTGCTTCACGGAGAAAAAGTTATGGTTACTAGAGTGTGTAACCAGATCTGCAGGTAGCTCCTGGATCCCCTCTTTGCATTGCATATTTGCACTGCTTCTTTCATTGGTTGCGCCAAAATATCATAGATAGCTCAGCTACACTAAAGTTATGAGATTCTGGTATGATAACCTAGCCTCTCTCCCTCAATTTGAAACTAATGCTATTCTTTTCTTCCTTTCCCTCACAACAAAACAGCTGAGATATATCATATATGAAGCCTGAAGCCAGCCTAATGAAGCCTCCTGCCTAAACCAGAAGACCAGATGAATGAGGATTTCCGAACTATGACCTACCTTGATGCTTTTTCTTAGGAGGACTATATGTGAAGATTTTACCTACTATCGAAACTTGCCATGCCCTTGACACCATATACTTCCAAGCTTAAAATCTTCCGGTCCCAAGAACCTGCATAGCCAGCACGCTTTATCCTTCTTCCCTTTGTGTGATTGTATTACAGATGCATTAACACTAAAATCTCAGCCATGTCCTGATCTCTTATTTTTAGTTTAATCTTTTTTTTTTGTTGATGAGTTATAGTGTGATTTGCTTATTTGATGGAGCAGATGCTAGACCTCTTATCCTCGTACGGTTCTGTCTAGTTTTTTCTAGTGGATAATTTTATTTATGACCCAATGTTGGAACATAAGCCATTGTGCAGTATCATTTATTTTGAATTTTATTTCATCTTTTCTTGTTTGCTTCTGAAAAGCCTGGATGTTTGCTCAAGATTTATCATATTCAATCATATTTTGTTCCATGATCAATTTTTTGGAAAAGCATCTTCCAAATTTAGATGATTGTTTTGAAGAGGATGTCGTGGATACATGAGCATGCAGGTGGAGCTAAAGGTGTGCCTGCAGTTCTCTGTCGACATAGATTTTGAATGTAATTGAATACTGTATTATATACCAGTAAAAATATTTTACCTTATCTGATTTGTGTTGCCAATCGCTGTGGACCTGACAGTCCCGCGGAGGAATAAGTTACAGTAAGCAGTAAATTTGGCAGTAAGTTTCTGGTATGCTTACAACATGTTCTTGTGATTATTATATTGTTTGTGTGCAAGCTAAGATATAATTTGCTTCAATCATCAGGTTAACAAACCTTGCTCATATTATGAACATAACAGGTATTTCGCTTTCTATGCATTTAGTTCACAAGAATGTTTCGTTTTTCAATTTCAAAAAGCATGTGGTTTCGTTTCCCCCTTTTTTCTTAGGGTTGATTTATTTCAGAGGTGAATATTACCATTCCAATTACCTGGTCTTGTTTAGTTCAAGAGTGTGCCTTTTCGGATCTAAATTTCATCTTGCACTTATTTCCTTTCTGTCTTGCCTACTATTCTCAAATGTGGTTGGTGGTTTTTTCTTCTGATGCCTTTGCTATTGCAACCCTTTTGGGAAATAATGCTCCATTTAAAGAATCATGTGAAGAACACTGATGGTTATAACTTTGAGAGAATTATTTTTCACACACACAATCATGGTGTACAAGTAGAAGCTGAAGGCTAGATATTGCTCTCCTGCAAGTACTTGTACCAAGTTTATGCCAAGTAGGGGATGGCTTCAGCTAGGGAATCCAAGTAAGAAAATGCTTTTTATGGCCAAGTATACTATGAACCGTGTATAGTATCATTACCGTAAGCAATTTTCTCCCTCAGTAATTTGGAGCCGGTGGGAATTTAAAATTGTATAGGCAGCTGGCTTGCTTGGTGAAGAGCTGAAATTATGTTAAGCTCAGCTCACCTCTTATGGTACTTTTTCTGAGAAACTATTTTCAATTGCTATTGATTATATTCTCTAATTTATGATTGCCATCATTTGGCAGTTCATAGAACTACAAACATTTTTTTTGGGCCATTGGTGACCAAACAACTGCATGGTGCGTTATCTGGGAAATAAACACGGACATTCAGTATGGTAGCTTTGTCTTTGTTAATTGACTCGCTCATTGGGGGTTAAATCTGTCTGTTTTTGACAAATGTGTGCATCATCTTAAGGGTTATAAATCTGAAAAAATGTCGCCTTTAGTTTGATTATGGCATTTCATAATTAGCTCCCAATGCTTGTCTATCCTAATTGGATTCCAAATTAACCTGTTACCAAGGATTCTAACTTTTCTGTATCACAAAACTTGCTGGTGATAATGTTGTATTCATGGTGCCATTAATGAAACAGAGACTTTTTTAAATTTCTTTTTTATGAAACGCATAGATTCACTAGACTCACAACGGCACTTTCGAATTATGAAATCCTAGACTATAGATAGAGGTGGAGCTAGCCCATCAGTTATGGTTTTAGTTGAACCCAATAGTTTTGGTCCAAACATTGTATTTATCTTATGAAATTCATTAAATATATACTAATTATTAATTTAGAACCCATTAACTTACAAAGATAAGCATTTCGAAACCCATAGCCTTCAAATCTGCCTGTCTATACATAAAGACCTAAAGGACCTCCGCTACTGTTGACCCCTCTGTTTTAGTTAGGAATAATTTTATGCAGTATTAAGTTTTTATGGTGCATCATAAACAACCCCCAAATTGAAAAAACGACTAGATATGATGCTAGGTCAAAGTGTCAAACAGACCAAAGACAGCAAAAGCTGAATCAACGAAATTCCATAAAGGAGGTGTTGGCTAATTCATATGTCGACAAGCCAGCTTGGTTGAATATGGAGCAGTAAATTCGTCTACCTAACTCAGCACGGAAAGGTCACGAAAGTACAACTAAAGCGCCTGATTTGCGCAGTTCGTTTATTGCCTCTGATAACATCTTAAACCTTAGTGTTCGTACACCATTTTTTTGGGGAGGAGCTTTTGGATTGATTGTGTCTTTTTCTTAGTTCTGGGGTGATTGGGACAGTGGGTAGTCACATCCAAGCCCTATGAACCCCTCCAAACTATCTTGCTTTTTTTCCTTTTCTCCAATGGACATTACATAGAAATTGACTGATCCATAGCTATCTTTATGTAAAGAATCTAAAAGAGTCATTAATGTTATAGGTAGATTTCCTTTCCTACACAAGAATCCATTATTTATCAACAACTCCTAGAAGCTGCCCTCTTTGCTTCAACCCTTATTCGTTTCATACACTGTCAAAGTTAGTTTTCTTTCTATTCCATCCAATGGGCTTCTCCTAACTTCTTTTTCTTAGATGAAATAGGAAAGCTCTCTTTCTCTTTGCTACAGGGAATGTTAGATTTCTCCTTCAGGAAACTTCATTTCCCAAAAATTCAATGATTTCGTAGTCTATATTTTTTTTAATTTCATTCATCTTAAAGTCTTGCATGAGGTAATAAGGTTACGAAATGCAGCCAAGGATGACTTGCCGGCAAGATCGATCAATTCTGCTCTGAGTACTTTGTAGTTCTCAACTGAAGAGTAGAGATTAACGATTTTGATTGGCAAGTCATTTTTGGCTACATCTCTGCCTCATTTTCTCATGCCAGATTTTTGATGATTAGAACTATTTTCGTGGATTGTGAATCAGACTGTGGACAACACCAAGAATCTATGAGACTACTAGTTGAATACCCCGTGCCTTACATTTTGATTTGTGACACTCATGGATGCACGTCTATATATAAGTAAATAAGTTAGCATCAGGTTTTCTAACGTATTACCGGAGTTATGGCGCATGTCCTTTTAACTTAATATGCAGGGTAGCAAGAAGCCAAGACTCTCTCATGGCTTTCAACAGGATTTATTGTAGATTCGTGAAGGTTTATGGTTTGGACCGTAGACCAAATACTGAACGTCCGAATGTGAGGGAATATGGGTTAAAGGTTCATCCTATCGGAAAACATGATGTCGGATGCTATCGTGGCCCTACGGTTGTGACGAACTTGCTCTGATACCGAATTTGTCACCACTCAAAACCGTAGAGGCCGTGATCAACATGCCACATCAGGTTTCCCAGTTGGACTAACAAATGTGATGCGCGATCATTTATTTGTAAAAAAGTACTCCTATGAAGTTTCAACAAAAAAATTAAACCACTAGTATTTTTGTAAAAAAGATGGTTTCCAGAATTAGCTAGTCAACATTGCTCAATTATATTGTTATCTAAACAGTTCATTATTGTTGATGCCAAAGCAAGTTATCCTTTGGTGTACTTTGGGAATGTTCAACAAGTCTGGATACAGTATTCCATTGAGAAATGTAGTTTCGTTTTCATTCCATTTTTTAAATTGCGATTCCAAGTATTTTATAACATCTTCTGCCCTGCTCCACAAGCAAGAAAATATGTTGGGGGGGGGGGGTGTTGAAGCGTTAAGTGAAGAAAAAGAAGAAACACAGGGTTGTAAGTAGGGGTGTTCATGGTTCGGTTTGGGTCGGTTGTTACCTTAAAAATAACCAAACCAATTAAGTCGGTTATTCAAATTGTAAAACCAAACCAATCCAAATTAACAGAAATTTATCGGTTTCGGTTTTTGTCGGTTTTTATCGGTTTTTCGGTTTTTTCGGTTTTTTCGGTTTTTTAAGGTACAAAAAATTTCAAAAGAATCAAATGGTAAAATATAGAAAAAATAGACAAGCATGGCTGCCATTGTTACTTTTTCACGTATTCTCTTAGGAGAAAGAAGAGAGAATAAAGACAATTTATATTCATTATAGAGATAAACTTCCATACTATATAAAAGAAGACAGTAAAACTTTCCAAGAAATCCAAAATTATGTCACTCACTACTCAACTTTATCCCATGATAAGAAATCCAGTCGTTTCTCCAATGGATGAACTAAAAACAGTTAAGTTTTTTCAAAACACAATCACAGTTAAGTTTTTTCAAAACACAATCTATATGATCGGTTCGGTTTGGTATTTTTCGGTTTTTTTGGGTATAAAACCAAATCCAAACCAACTTTGTCGGTTTTTTAAAATTAGAAACCAAACCAAGTTAAACCAAAGAAATGTCGGTTTTTTTTCTCGGTTTGGTTTGGTCTTCGGGTTGGTTCGGTTTTTCGGTTTTTCGTGAACACCCCTAGTTGTAAGTAGTTCTCTCAAGTGTATCACATATCACTTGCTACAACTTACTCTTGTTTCAATTAGTTTCTTCAACGACAATGACCACGCCTTGTGTTGGATTTGGAAAATTGCATTCAGAATATAAACCATATTACATGCCTTCTGGCAATGATCGCCATTAGTAGACTACAACCAGGATGCTATTAATTGAACCACGTGTTTCACGAGTTAGAAATTGGGGTTTAGTTGGAAAAATAGGCATTTTGAAATGTTGGCCCATTTTTTTTCAATTCCACAATGTTGTTCCCTACCAGAGTCGATACCAGTTTCTCATTCGGAATATATGAGTAAATGATCTCGTCTGACTACTTTTGAGCCGAGGGTATTTCGAAAACAACTTTTCTACTTTCATTAGTTAGGGGTAAAGTCTGCGTATACTTCACCCTTTCTAGATTTCAGTTGTGGGATTTCACTAGAGTTGTTGTTATTGTTGTTGATTTCGTATGACTAGTTACAATTTAACTAGTAGAAAATGACTCCACAAAGGTTTCTTAAAGGATTACCTTTACCCTTCGTTATACTATCAGTACAAAAATACCCTTGCCGTTATCCAAATGGCTCAAATATATCCTTCCTCATTACATCTATCCAAGGTGGACATTCAATCCCATATTGTACTGGTATTTTTATGAGGTCAACACCACGTGACATGCTATCTCACCTTCTCAAACCCAATTTACCCCCTCCCCTCTGCTTGACAAAAAAAAGGATCTTGGTTCAAATAATTAAATTTATATAAGTGAGGGCTAATCTTAGTTAACAATAATAC
The DNA here is from genome assembly GCA_032618575.1 of Nicotiana noctiflora. Classification (NCBI taxonomy): domain Eukaryota; kingdom Viridiplantae; phylum Streptophyta; class Magnoliopsida; order Solanales; family Solanaceae; genus Nicotiana; species Nicotiana noctiflora. The sequence goes on from JASVEL010010320.1 coordinate 40,364, forward strand.
ACCTAAGATGAAGTTCTTAAAAGATCGCAAACACTGTGTAGATGTAGTCGAACAGTGGCGAGGGCATGCAATAAATATTAAAGAAATCAAAGATAATAATGTAGCATTCAATTATCAATGAATAGCAATAAAGGATATTTAAGTAAATAGAATGAATGAGTCACCCAAGAAAGGATAAAATAAAATGAATGTTCTTTCTAACAATGATGAAAGATGGACAACCCCTTGAATATTTGAGTTATTCTCGGATCTGGTAAAACAATACAGACAAGAATCTCCGTGAAAAGTTACTGTTTGTATTTTATAAGCAATGAGACCCGATTCTCTTTCTCAATTCAAAATGTACTTTTCCAAATGAATATCATATATCCGCTAATAGTACAAGCGCAAAGAATATCAAATCTTGAAACTAGGTGTTATAACTCTGTCAAAGGTACGCGATCTCGGCCGCGACCCTTGTTGACACCTTGACTTCGGCCTTTGTTGATTCTTCGACTTCGGCCCATCTTTACTCTTCAACCATAGACTTCACCGCTTCCTTGGCCATTTCGACAAACGACGACTTGGGAACTCTTCCCCTTGTACTATCTTGACTTAAATATTCTAAAGATAGATTTTGACCCATACACCCTCCACTTTTTCCACCACTAGCACTTCCGCCCCTTCTACGTCCTCTTATCTAAAAATGGTGTCAATAGAACCTTACAATATAGTGTTCAAAGATGGTCAGATTTTAGGACACCCACTAGCCTGCTGTTTCCAACTTCTTCTTGATCAAAACTTCTTTTCTTCCTTCCAAAAATTATAACCCAAATAGTTTAGTTGCGGCATAGTTGTAGCTTCCACCAAAAATGGCATGTAAAAATATTATAGTTAGACTCTTCTTTATGGGCTAAATACTCTAGCTCCCTTTTCTATGATCTACTGTAACTATGCTTTTCTTAATAATATTATGTTAATGTAGTATCAACATCAACACTCTTGGGGGGCGTGCACAAATAGCTACTAACAACTCATGTCTTTATTTTAAAGTCAGTATTTTAAATGTCTTTAGTCTTTAGCTACTGGTTTAATAAACTTTAACTGTCCGGACGAAAATACCCTTCTGCTCATGTCCTTAACTTCATGACTTCAGGACCACATGTCCTTAACTTTTAAACTTGAAACTCTAAGTTCGGGACTTCAGGACTATATGTCCTTAATTTTTGAACTTGGAACTCTAAGTTCAGGACTTCAAGGCTATATGTCCTTAACTTTTGAACTTGGAACTCAAACTTCAAGACCAAACGTCCTTAACTTTTGAACTTGTAAGTCAAAGTTAAGGACCTATTGTCCTAAACTTTTGAACTAGTAACTGTAAGTTAAGTACTGATCATCCTTAACTTTTAAACGTGTAAATGTAAGTTAAAGACCGTCTATCCTTAACTTTTGAACTTGGAAATCAAAGTTAAAGACCTATTGTCCTTAACTTTTGAACTTGTAACTGTAAGTTAAGGACTACTTGTCTTTAACTTTTGAACGTGTAACTCTAAGTTAAGGACTATCTGCCATTAACTTTTGAACTTGGAAATCAAAATTAAGGACCTATTGTCCTTAACTTTTGAACTTGTAACTGTAAGTTGAGGACCAAGTGTCCTTAACTTTTAAGCTTGTTAGTTTAAGTTCAAGACATATTGTCCTTAACTTTTAGGATTCTTAACCTAAGTTCGGGACCTATTGTCCTTAACTTTTGATTTCCTTCTTCTTTATAATTTTTTTTATGATGCCTAACCAAAAGCGTTTATCATATTGAACGATTTTCTCCGGCAACGAAACATTAAAGTGGCTCCTCAAAAAATATGGTGAACAAATGGTCTTTGCTTTTGGTAGAACAAATGGAGGAGTGGAAGGCTCTGACAGCATGACATTTTCAGAAAAGTCTAATTGAAACTAAAGTCCTCAAACGCAATTTATGAATATTCCGTTAAAGATTAAAGAATCACATAAATAATATCAAAAACAAAAAAAAAAAAAAGCAAATTTGATTGAAACAATTAACCTAAAATCAAGAATGGAAATAGAGTATATTGGATATAATTCACAGGAAAAGATGAAAGAAAACCCAAAAATCTCAGAAATAGAGAAAGGGAATTTACATGAGTAAAGAAGAGAAAGAAAGCGTTTCAATGGAAGAGGCCAAGCTCACTAAAAATCATGAAAATCACAAAGGCTGAAACAGAAGTCATTCTTCGTATTTGTTGATACTCGATCCACCCAGTCTTTCCAATCCACCGTAATTCTGTTTGGGAAGGAAACGATAATTATGTATTTTCATATTTATTTTAATAAACTAGTGGCTAGTTTTGCTCAGCATTAAAAATGATGGATAAAAAGCAAATACCACTTTAAATAGTGACTACCCCATATAATTTTTACACATTCTTGCAGGCTAATAAACCCAACATGAATCGTTTACACATTTTGGTTGACGTGTAAAAAGCGTAGAACATTAATTTAAAAATTATATATTCTTCAATTGCTTATGTTTTAATGCGGTTTGAAATTATGAATTTATTCTTTAGCTGTAGATCATATCAATTGAACAGTAGTCCTTTACGAAGAACTCTAATTTTTCACATGCGTATATAACTTCCTACTACCGAATATTTGATAAAGTGTTGGACTCAGTGAACTATCCTGAGCTTAGTACTAAAGGTTTATGCTAGTTAAAGTTAGAAAGATCTATATGCAAAGAAAACGTCGTACTTCTTCATTATCGTGAATTGCAAGTCGAAGAAGAAGTGGAGAGCAGAGGTAAAATGGGACGGAATAGATGAGGTGGCATGTCACGTGGTTGGACTATTATGACGAGGAAGAGGCAAACTCAAAAATAAAGAAGATAAATAATACCAAATTTTAACCTAAAAACCCTTCAAATCAGGGGAAAAACCCACGTTATCATAAAGATCCAAAAATTCCACTATAACAATAACAAGGTTACAAATATTAGCTACACAACACGTGCCAAACACAAAGTAACAATAGCAATAAGAGTAACAACTAATCAATTGAAGAAAGAGGAGAATCCACAAAAATAAAGTTGTTGTTTGAGGCTCGACATCAGATGTACGCGCCTCCAAATCCGATCTTCACCATTCAAGTCATAGATCAAGACGTTACAAACACTCAATCAAAATTTCAGGTCAATCCAACTGTTAACGTATCGAAAAATATAGTTTGAAGTTGGCTGGTTGGAATAAAATCCGCAGCAAAAACAAAAACTTTTCTTCTTCTCTTCTCTCTTAATGAAAGCTCTTTCAAAAACCATTCTCATGTGCTTAAGTCTTTCAGCGACGTGTATCAATGAGCATAGAACAATTCTTCAAGGTTGTCCGATTTATAGATCATGAGTGGTGCTTTCTTTTAAAACCAACACCCACTCAAAATTGGAATAAACACATAATCCAATCCCGAATAGAAATGAAAATCAAAAGAGAACAGGATTAGGCCATTGACTGGACAACACGAGCATGTTCCCAACAAACTTTCCGTCCAACCAAGAGGCCAAATATGTCTTAAGTAGAGGAACTATTGACATCCTTCTTACCTGCCAATTTTCTGCAAAATGCAAGCTTAACTACAAAGCCCTAGTTGCTCCATATAATAGCCCGTTTTCCCAAGTTTCTAAAATCAACTTATTTTGATAAGTATTTTTCTCAAATGTACTTTTTAAAAGTGTTTTGATGAGAAATAGTTTGTGTTTGGCTAATTAATTTGAAAAGAACTTTTGAGCAGTAATTAGTGTTTGGCCAAGCTTTTGAAAACTGCTTCTAAGTGTATTTTTCTCAAAAGTGCTTCTCAGAAAAGTGCTTTCGGAGAGAAGCTACGTTTTCCCGCTTCTCCAAAACTGCTTCTGCTTCTCCTCAAAAGTACTTTTTTCCTTCAAAAAGCTTGGCAAAACACCTCAATTTTGGCTAAAAGTGCTTTTGGCAAAAAAAAAAACTTTTGCCCAAAAAAGCTTGGCCAAAAAGGCTATAAATCTCCTCATTTAAATCACCATAAAGAAAGTAGTATTTTAAATCTAGACTTGCGGCTAAGCCTAGAACCACCCAAATAGAAACATCTTTATGACAGGGGAGAAAATTTTATCAAAGTCAACTCCCTTTTTTGGCCAAAACCTTTAACAACTAACCTTGCCTTGTACCTAGGCACAAAGGTATGGTTATCTTGCTTTATTCTGAATGTCCATTTGTTAGATAAAACTCTTTTACCTTTTGGCAATTTCACTAACTCATATGTGTCATTCTCATGGAGTGACTTCATCTCTTCTTCCATGGCTTCGATCCACTGATCTTTGTGACTATCTTTCATGGCATCATAATTCTCAAGTTCTCCCATGTCAGTTAAAAATACATACTCATCAGGAAAATAACGCATGCATTTTTGCTTATCCCTTCTAGATCTTCTAAGAGAGGTTTCAGGACTATTTAAAGTAGTTACCTAAGCAAGAATTGGTTGTTGATCAACTGAAATATCCATAACATCTATACCATGATGATCATTTTGATCTTGATCACTATCTCCATCATTTTCTTAGTTTCCTTCATGTGCAACTGGTACTTTAGCAATAGAAACTGGATCAATATCAACTAAGTTATCACTACTCTGAGAATCTATCTTCTAAGATTTGTCAATATCTTCAATAGTCTGGTCTTTAAAGAATATTGCATCACGACTTCTAATATGTTTATCTTCAACTGCATCATAAAAATAATGTCCAAGCTCATCTTGACCACAACCGATAAAGATGCACTACTTAGTTTTGACATCTGGTTTTGATCTCTCATCTATAGGAACATGCACACAAGCTTTACATCCAAAGACTATCAGGTGATCACAAGAAATATATTTGGCAAACCAAACTCTGTCTGGGACATCACCCTCCAAAGCAACAGTCGGAAACAAATTGATAACATAGGCAACAGTATTAAGTGCTTCCGTCCAAAATATATTTAGAAGTTTAGCCTTTGAAAGCAGGCATCTAACTCTTTCAACTAGAGTCTATTCATCGTCTCTGCCAAACCATTCAACTGAGGTATTTTGGGTGGAGTTTTTATATGACGAATTCCTTATTTCTTGCAATAGTCATTAAAGGGACCACAATATTCACCATCATTATCAGTGTGAATACATTTTAATATCTTTTAGATTTCAAAGAATACACCTAGAGTGTACGAGAATGACCATCAATGAAGGTCACAAAGTAAAATGCACCACTTTTTGACTTTACTTTTAAAAATTAGAGTGTAGTAGCTCTAATAAATCGGGTTTTCTTGATGAAGGATGGCTATGAAAGGAAACCCTTTTCTATTTTCCAGCTAAACAATGAATACACCTTTTCAGCTTTGCTTGTTTCATTCCAGAAAGCAAACTTTTTTTAACCAAACACGTAATCCCCCTCTTGCTCATATGATTCAATCTTCTGTGTCACAATTCTGATAAAGTGTCACTTTCCACCAGATTTATAGAGTCATAAAGAACAGAGTCCTGTGTCACATATAAATGACCAGACTTGAATCCTCGAGCCACTACAAACGAGTCCTTGGTGAGCTTTCATTGGCCATTAAAGAGGGCATTATGGTAACCTTCCTCTTCTAATCTTACTGCAGAGATCAAATTGAAAGGAAAGTCTGGAGCATGCTTGACATCTTAAAGAACTAACGTTGAACCATTATTAGTTTTCAATCAAACGGTGCTAACACCGAACATCTTAACTTCACTAGCATTGCCCATCTTTAACACTCCATAATCAACATGAGTATAAGTTGAGAAGAAAAGCTTTTCTTGGCGTGACATGTGAGGTAGCTCTAGAATCCACTATCCAGCTTGTCTCATGGGATACCAAATTGATAACATTTTCATCATAAGCAAAAAGAAGGTCATCTCGAACAATAGCATCAATATTGTTCTCGTTATTTTCAAATTTATTTTATTCTCTAATGTCTTGCAACAACATGGGACAAAACCTTTTGATATGTCCCTTTTTGACATAGTGGTTGCATGTACTATTATGGTATTTGGACCTTTATTTATTTTACTTTTACCTCTATCCCTCGAGCCTCTTATTCTATATCTTCCCCAATCTTATGTAATCAAGATATCTGCTTGCGAGGACGAACCCTAAGATTTTCTCCTTACTTCCTCATTCAACACACCACTCTTGGCATATTTCATGGTCACCTTACCTCCAGGAGCTGAATTTGTCAAAAAAACACGAAGAGTTTTCCAAGAGTCAAGCAAATTATTAAGAAGCCAAAGTCATTATATCTCATCATCAACATTAACTCCCATTCCAAATAGCTTATCAAGGACACCCTGAAAATTATTTATGTGATCAAGGATAGGGCTGCCTTCCTAGTATTTAAAGGTCATCAATTGCTTTAGCAAGAATAACTTGTTGTTCCCAATTTTTGAAGTATAAAGAGTCTCTAACTTTTCTCATAATGATCTCACATGTGTCCCGATCACAATATGGTTGCAAACATCATATTTAAATGATTGTCGTATATATCCATTGGTGCCCGAAATCCTAATCTTCATCAGATATACTCTCGGGTTTATGAGCTACAAAACTGGTAGATGCATCTTCTTCACGAAAAATAAATCTTTTATCTTGCTTCTCTAAACATTATAATTTCTCATATTAGAACATACCATCTTGCTCATATTTGCCTATATACAAGATAAATAACCAAGGCTCTGATACCACTGTTATGTCGAGGAAGAGGCAAACCCAAAAATAAAGAAGATAAAGAACGCCAAATCAAAGGTAAAAATCACAGGATCACAAGATCCAAAAACTCCACTATAAAAATAAGAGGGTTACAAAAGTTCTGTAAATTGGTTATACAATAAGTGCGAAACAAAGAGCAACAATAGCAACAACTAATCAATTGAAGAAAGAGGAGAATCCACAAAAATAAAGGTGTTGTTCGAGACTCGAAATCAGATGCTACGGGTCCCCAAATCCGATCCACCGTTCAAATAAAAAACCAAGACATTACAAATATTCAATAAATTTTTTTAGCCCGATCCAACGGTTAGCACATCGGAAAATGTAATTTAATGTTGGGAGGTCGGAGTAAAATCTACAGCAAAAATAAATATTTTTCTTTTCTCTTTTCTCTTGATGAAAGCTCTCTAAAAAATTATTCTTATGTGCTTAAGTCTTTCAAAAACTCGTATCAATGAGCATAGAAAAATTCTTCAATGTTGTCTTATTTATAGATTGGTGCTTTCTCTTAAAGCCAAAATCACTCAAAATAGAAATAAACACCGAATCCAATTCCGAATAGGAATGAAAATCAAAAGAGAATAGGATTAGACCATTTGGCCTTTGGTTGAACAACATGGGCATGTGACCAACATCCACTTCATCAAAATATTATACTTAATGAAGAAGGGGTGTATTTGAACCATTAAGGTAAGGGAAAATTTCACATAAGAATAATTGGGCTCCCTACTTTTCAATTTTATAGCTCATATTTCAATTTACAACTAACTAGCCCAAAAATAATATGCTAAGATTCAACATCCTACTCCAATAAGTTCTAGAAATTATTATTTAATTTTTAAAAAAGATTTCTGAAGCTTTTAAGTTAATTTTCGAATCAGTAACCGTGACTCAAATAATAGTACAACAAATCAAAGCCATTTGGATTGTGAAAATTTGATTTTTAACAAGCTTAAATATGTAGTTTTAAATTTCAAATTTGATTTTGTGAGAAATTCGGAGTGGGTGTTATTAGACTAGTTAGAAATAGTATACAGAGGTTGTATATACGTCTACACGCTTGTATAAAGTTGTATAATAGTGTATAAGATGTGTTTATACACTCATATACACTATTATACAAGATTATACATTATTATACAAAAAACTGTCTTCATTTTCTTCCTCGCGTCTATTCTAAAATTTTACTCAAATCATGCTCAAATCTACTTCAAATTTAAAATTTGAACTCTTTTTGATGTTTTCAATCAATTGGAACAACACTCAATCCAAACAACTATCAAACACAAAAATCTTATTTTCGAAAGCAAAGTTTGAATGACCATCAATGGTGGACTTCTACTATTTAATTTTCTTATATTGTAACCAGGTGACACATGGTAAGAAGAAGCAATGACGGACGACCCCTTAAAGCATATGTAGAAGACGTGAGAAGAAGAGAGAGTGAAAGCAATAGTTGGGAGAACACAAATTTAACTCCATAGCTTTAGAAGCAATGCTGGTAAGAACATAATTTTTGAACTTGCTATTGCTTTCAAAATATGTACAATATGGGCTTGGATAAAATTTAAAAAATATGAGCAATTTTTTGTTATGACATGTAATCATATGTATTTTCTTATAATTCTTTCTTTAGGTTATGACATGGGTATTTTTATACGAATAATATAACGGAGGGTAAAAATGATTATTTTTTTATAATAGAGTTACAAATATGGCCCTTATCCGAAGTATATACGTATTATATACCGATCTCCTATGTTGTCATTTATTGATATATATATATATATATATATATATATTGTAAAAAGGGCTCATCTGTATCACCAAAATGATATTTGTAGTGGGTTACCAATGTCCATGAATTTTGCGGTGCATTAATTCAAAATACAAGTAACTATCCCAATTGTCAAGCAACACAAATAGTAATAATTCAAACATATAAAATAGTATTGTGTAAAATGATTATAGTATTATAAAAAAGGAAATACAAACTCAGAAAGGAAAGAGCTCAGAGTCTCAACAACAGATGATGGTCATAACCATACATGAAAATTTAAAGATAGAGATAGTATTTGTTAATAATAATAACAAGGGGAAATAGTGAAATTCTAAAGGGAGATGAAACCTTCACGGACGAGGAGACCAAACATAAGAGTTATAAGGCCTGTCGTGATGCTTTGTGTTGGAGTCATCCATGGCTGAGAATAAGCGCCCAACGTAAAGGCAGCACCCACCATTCCGATCAAGAACGCGCTCATGTTGGGATTCATTTTTCTTGATCTAATTATCTCTGTTCCTTTTGCAATTTCTGCTTCTGAAACGAACGTTGAAATTCTGATCCCAATAATATACTGTATATCTATATCTCTTGTTGAATAAAAGGAGACAGCTAATAGCAGCAATAAGTAAACAACCACCCAGCTTTCTCAAAGGCCAAAGTCAACTCTACCTTGGGGAGATGAATCCGCTTGTTTAATTTGTTTTTTTCTCACCCCGTTTTTGTTTATTATTGATGATACTATCTCTTTTGTCATTCGACGTGACACATTTTTCCTTATTTCCTTCTGGGTCTACATTTTACATATATAGAATTTAACGCTCAACACCGGAATTTAACCTGGTAGGAATTGATGTATAAGTAAATATAGTATTGGTATGAAAGTTTAATATTATTTTAATACTTTATTTGATTAGCAAATCTTGTATAAATTACTTCAGAATTAAAATTAGTACCGGAATAATTTATACCTTGTAGGGGGTAGGGGCAATTAGTGCCGAAATAACTTATACCTCATTCTTATAAATTATGAAATTGTTATTTGTAATACAACATACTAAATAGTAGATAAAAAATAATACTAGGATAACTAATTCCAGCATGCCAGAGCATAACTTATTCCAGACGACTGCTTAAAATAAATTATCTACCATTTTTGTTAGATTAACAAATCATGTTTTTTTTATCAGTTACATATTAATGTAAGGAGTTTAACCTATATAGATTGAAAGTGTAAAAGAAAATACATTATTTAGTCACCTGAAAAATAATTAGAGGTAAAAGGCCATTTTAAAGTGAGATTACTAATAAAATATGTCATATTACCTGCTATACAAAGTTAAAAATATAGACAAAATTACGGTCCATGTCACTTGGCTTAATGCCGCAACAAAAAATGGCCCATATTTGAATATTTTACCCTATATAGTCCATATTGTACATAACTTGAAAGAAATTTTTCAGTCTTTAGCCCACAATTAAAGACACACTTTTAGGGTTTTATTATTTTCTTCTTTCTTCATTCCCTTCATCTCTCTCTCACCGTCTCTCTGCTTCCTATTCATTCAACTGTCAACTCTTTATATACATTCATTCACCTTCTTTCTTTCTTCAATCGCAAATAATTTTTGCTTCTCCATACACATATAGTCTACCAACTCTGAGCTACTATTTAGCCAATGTAAGCTTCTTACATTTTTTTAACACAAACTATAGAAGAATTTGTCCCTTAATTTCTAATTATTTTGTTGTACGTGTGCGTTCCGCTGCTTTTTGAAGTTTCCAACAATGTCAATTTTTCAACCTTTTCTTCAGTTTGCCAAACATCATATGCTCCACTTCCTCCAGCGTGCGCATTCAATATAATTTTGAAGGATTTTGAAGTTTGAAGTTCTTGTAATTTTGGAAGATTTTGAAGTTTGATGTTTGAAGTTCTGAAAAAACATAACTATGTAGCAGGTTATATCAACTTTGTATAACAGTGTATATGGATATACAAACACCTCTTATACACTATTATACATGTTTATACAAGTTATATAGTATTGTATAATTGTGTATATTAGTGTATAATGCTGTATAAATATATATATTTTTTTCAGTTTATAACAATGTATATACATTGTTAGTGTGTAAGAGGTCTCTATAGAAGTTTGACACTTCCTTCTCTTCTTCTTTTTTGTGTAATATATTGTATGAGCGTTGGACGAATTCTACAATTCATTTAGCAAGTTTTTATTTTTCTTTTGTCCTGTTGGATTGCTTCAGCAATTGCACATAAAAGTGTTTGAGTTTCTTACCTTCAGATAATATGTATTATTTAGGATTTTTGAGTTGCGTTTGTGGCTGATTTGCGAGGCAGAACAATAACTGGAAAGAAAGTCTATTCAAATTCGACGGAATAAAAATGCAAACAACCATGGAGTATGTCAACTTCACTAGGAAGTGAAACAAGTCATGCCAAAATACATACCTTTTAATTAAATTCAAGACTTAAGCCTTTAACATCCACAAGAAACCTTAATTTTACATTGCTTAGGCAGTTTCATGACAGCTTCAGGATTGATTTGCGAGGCAGCAGATTTGCGAGGGAGCAAAATAAGTTGTCTTTCAAGAATTAGCCTATTATTTTTTGGGCTATAGATTTGAAAAGTGATATCTAGGCTATTATATTGCAAGTTAGGTGTGTGAGTTGTATTTATATGAAATTATCCCAAAAATATATTACCAGTGTAAGAAAGTTTTTGTAAAAAATATACTTAACATAATGATGTAAAAATATATACCTTCAGTTCGCTAAACTAAAAAGACTTTTCCTTTTTAGTTCCCAAAATTTGTCTTTTTGATTTCATCTTTCAAATTATTGAGGTCATTGATATGCAATAAACGGCAGCCACAACATTTTCTTTCTGATTAAAAGTAGTAGGCGATTATGAAATTTCAGCCCTAACAAACTGGCCTGGTGCTCGAACAAAATTGTCAACAGACAGGTAACAAACATTTAGGCGAAAGCCAACTCCTTTACACCGATAGCAAAAAAAAAAAACTTAGAAAGAACAAGTCATAAGAACTGGTTTGAGTATCTGACAATTTGCTTCTAGAGTTTTCAATATTACAGATATAAGCGCAAGATAATTTCCGGGGATATAAGCGTAATGAAAATGCCGAATATCCATTTTTAAGCATGTTGTTTAAATTATAGTACTTACAATTTACAATATATTTAAAGCGTAGCCAATCCGTTCAAATTTTAGGGCTCGACATCCTGAAGTTCAAACCTTAAGTTTAAATTTACGGACATTATTTTCTAAAGTTTGAAAATTGTGTTCAGAAATTTGAATCTTATGTCCAGAATTTTAAATTAGTAGTTAAAAAATTATGAATTTCACATTAGCAGCTCAAAAGTCCAGGATGCTAAAATGAAGGATGCTTAGTCTTGATCTTTGGATGAATTGACGAAATCTTAAATGCATTATAAATTATGAATATATTTTAAATAGCAGACTTAAAAGTGGCTACTAATGCACTTCTCCTTATAAGCGTACGGAACAATCCATGGCATTATATGGGCTTGGCTTCTTTAAAGCCCATTAGAGATATTGTGACGGAAGCCCATGAATAGCGTTCATGATCTGAGAGGTCCAAAAACAGGATAGAGATTCTTACATTGTTGGGCTCTTATAAAATAATATTTATATTAATGTTATTATATTTGGATTATTTCAATAATAGCATATTTTATTACAAATACAGCATATATGAATAAAGTACTAGTATTTAATAACTTATTTATTTTCTAACTCCTCCTAAAAACAAGGGATTATGTTTACTTGACATATTATGTCTTCCCTTATTTCAGTAGACGTCTTTCTCATCACTAAATTACCAACTCAAGAATTAGATAAAAATATTTCTTTCTCCTCGTATTTTTAATTCTTTAATGATGTATAATCTGGTGTATTAATTATACATAGTATCATCACTTGCCACAAGACCAAACGTTCAAGAATAAAAAAATTCTGATATGTTGCATTGCTCATCTGTATGACAAAATTTTTAAAATATTTTATACAATATATCTGTTTTAAAATATAACATTTTAAGTATAAACATTTATATATACTTATAATATACCAAATATGATTGTCGGTGAAGTTTTGAACTTTTGCTTGTTATTGTCTTTTCGATCATTTACCTGTCATTTTTCTGCTCAGACGAATTCATGAACTATTATTGGGTCAGGCCTCCCGGGCTTGATACTTATTTTAGGCTCCAAGTATTCAGGTCAAAATCACGTGGCATAGCCCTTTTTACGGTTGGCTATCGAAAAATAGCCACTATTTACGAAGACAATAATATAGAGGTAATATAGAGGTAAAAACATAAATAGACAATATTTAAGAAATATTTTCAAAAACCTAGCAGCAACAGTTTTTTACTTAACATGGCAGCTAAATAATTACATTCTTTAATACATACAAGAAATAATCCTCTCCTTATTTACAAGGATAAGATTTAATACTCCCTAAAAATAAGCAAATTAAATGAAAAATGTTAACCTCGAATAAGTGATTGCGACATTTACTCGTTTTCCCATGTTTGCTAAAATTTTATCATATTTGTCTCTCATATGGTAAAATCTAATTGCTTTGTCTCTCACCAAAATTATGATATTATCTTACTGGTGTAGTGTTATATTTAGAATATATTATAGTTGTATAAATTATTTTTATATTATACTACTTGCATAGTATTTATATAGCATATATAAATGGTATATACATATGATATAATTATCTAATTAAGTATACGACGAATAATTATTATTGATATATACTATTATATTTTTTGGATGCATAATACATAGTCTCAATACGTATATGTATGAAATTTTATAATCTAATGTATGATGTAACTTTTGTTGCATAAAACTATGCAAATACCAGAAATATACACATCATATATAAATGGTATATTTTACATATAGGACATATATGTCAGGTTATCGCATATATATATATATATATATATATATATATATATATATATATATATATATATATATATATATATATATATATATATGTATGTATATATATATATAATGCTATTATACGTAATACGCATTATATACATCTCCGATATTAATAATTTCAGTCTTCGCTTTCTTCCCAGAATCCCCATTTCATCATGTCTCTTGCATCCAATTCTATGGCCATCAAAGAGCAAAGAAACCCCAAACTCATCGTACACCACGACCAATCTTCATCCAAATCCCACTTTTCAGTCACTTCTTTCTCAAAAAATTTTTATTTGCCGTTTAAGAATCACAATTCTTAAAAATTATGAATTTCATTATAGAAGACATAGAGTTTATTTTTCTGGCATATTTAATTTGAGATACTTAAAATATCGAGAGAGCCGGTTGAATTTGGAGATTTAGATATAAATTTCGGAGAGAAAAAAAATATATATTCCATAATTTGTGGTACAACTAAATCATTAAATGTAAGGGATAACGCTTACATGCTAATATTGTAAAAAAAATGATATTAATGGAATAATAAAAAAGTAGTACCATTTTCTTAAATACTTGCTTAAAAATGATCAAACGTGTATTTTTCTCTTTAATTTAATATAATATAGATAATTTTTGGAGTAAAATGCAGATTTAGGCCTCATTTATTTTTATTAAGATTAATATGTCTGAATCAGAATGCATATTTCAATATTATTACGTGTACTAATATTAAATTTTCTGAATCTGAATATTAAGATGTCGTATTCAGATGTAAATGCTGAATAATTAAGATTGTTTGTTTCTCTACATCCGTGTGTGCAAAACTTATCTTTAATCTAGAATTAATAAGTATAAATTCAACTTAAATAGTACTAATTAATCTAATATAATATTATATGAACTATTTAAAAAAATTATATGGTGGTTGGTTCATCTTCTTGAGTGGAGGGTCTATTGCAAACAACCTCTATATTCATCCAAAGTAGGGATAAGGTCTACGTACACACTACCCTATGGACTCTACTTGTGAGGTTCCACTGAGTTGTTGTTGTTGTTGTTGTTGTTGTTGTTGTATGTTGTGGTTGGTGGTGATGATGGCTAACAATGGTATTTGTGAATACCGTGTGGGTAGTGGCGGGTGTTGGTGTTGGTGTTGATTGATAGTCGTGATTATGGGTAGTAGATGGTGGATTACAGTAATAGTTAATAATGGTGGTGATTGATATAGTAATGGATGATATATAATGGTGGTTGTGGTCAGAGGCGGATCCAGGATTTGAAGGTTGCGGGTGCCATATTACTTTGGACTTGACTTGATCTTTTTGAGTTTCGGTTCGGGTTATTCGTCTTTAAGCACAAATCGATAAAAAAAAATAATTATGATGAGCAAAGCATAAAACTTTCAATAACATAACTAATATCAACAGAAAATTAGTATTATTTATTTACAATTGTCTTCGATCAATTTTTATATTCTGAAGTTATGATTTGACTAAAAGATGGGCAAATAAGACTAAAACTCGCTATAGATGCATGTTTAAATACTCAAAGCAAAATCTTACTTGATAAACACCAATTTTTTTTTTTGATAGAACACTAAAATCTTTGAAATAGAAGCAAGAATATATAAAATTTAAAAAGTCAATGAGAACTCACAAGGAAAACAAAGTTAGCAGCAATTGAAGAAAAGGAAAGAAAAGAAGAAACAAGGGGAAAAAAGAAGAAAAGAAAAAAGGAGAACGAATCTCCTGTAAGTAGCAACATAGTAGTACTAGTTACAAGAAATGCACAAGCCTAGGTTCGATCCTGCGCCCTAGAGGCAAAAAGTTAAGCCCTGCACCAATGGCACCAATCAGCCTATCGTCACAGCGGGTGCCATTTTAATTATTTATCCAAATTTCTAAATATACGTACATATACTTATATATACATATAGCATTTTGGCTCAGGTGTGCGGGTGGCGTGCCACCCTCTTCCTCCTTAGTAGATCCGCCCCTGGTTGTGGTGATTGATGGGTTTTGTGGTAATGTTGGTTGGGGGATGGTGGGTACTAGTGGTGGATTACATTGGTGATGATGATTAGTAGTGAAAGTGTAGGATAACAGTGAAATATCATATTTACACAAATTCTTGAATATATAATATCTTAGTGATATTAAGATTTTGTTATAGATCTTAATATTCAAATTTAAAAATAAACATACTTAATAATTTAGATATGAATAATTAAGATTCAGATCTCTATTAAGCACAAACGATGAGACCTAAACTTTGATCTTCCGCTTATTTTGGATATATCCTTAAAAATTCAACACTTTCTCCTTTTTCGTTTTGGTTATATCCGTAACGAACTTTAAATTAATTAATTACTGATATCTTCTACGAATACTTTTAGGGTGTGTTTGGTACGAAGGAAAACATTTTCTGGAAAATGTTTTCCACGTTTTCCATGTTTGGCTGGCTTAAATATTTTGAAAAATATTTTCCTTATTGATTTATTTTCCTCCAATTGGAGGAAAATATTTTCCTTATCAAAAGAAGGGAAAACATTTTCCAAACATCCTTCTCAACCTTTCTCACCCTCACCAACCCACCCCTCTCCAAAAATAAGTTTTTTATTTATTTAAAATTTTTAGTTTTTCCGTTACCATCCACCCTACTACCCCTCACCAACCCACCCGTTCTCCGAAAAATATTTTTCACTTACCAACCAAACAAAAAAAAAAAAGTGATAAAACCACTCATTTTCCATGAAAATATTTTCTAGGAAAACATTTTCCATGGAAAATATTTTCCTTCGTACCAAACACACCCTTAAGTTAGTTTCGATGGTTATTTGCAAGTTAACGAAGAGAGGAAAAAAAAGCGGTGGGATTTTGTATCTAATAGCAGTTCATAGACTTGGAAATATCCACCTTTTCTATAGTGAATGAAGCTTTGACCGAATGACACTAGTTTAAGGTGATAGAAACTAAATTTCTTTCAATCCTATAAATAATTGACGTGTTAAGAATTTGTTATTATTGGTGCGTAAAACTGCAATCCGCCGGAAATAGGGCATAACCGCAATTAAATAGTATTACTACTCAGACATCTTTATAATAACATTTATATATAACAAAATTTCATTATAAAAGTCTATAACAGTATTTTACTATAATATCTAAAAATATTCGAAAACGAAATTGCTATAAAGAGGTTTGACTGTAATTATTTTTCAAAGATGCAGGTACCATCTCACTTATTATTTAATCAAGTCCTTCGCATGTTTAGCACTTAACGCATCTTGAGCAAGATAGTCAAAAACCCTTAACTAACTAACTTTTGTTATCCTTTAAAAATTTAAACTCGATACAACATTTGTCCCATTGGAAATTGACTATTATCTAGTGCTTATTTATCAGCTAATGCCCAATGCAACAACAACAACAACAACAACCCAGTATAATCCCACTTAGTGGGGTCTGGGGAGGATAGTGTGTACGCAGACCTTACCCCTACCCTGGGGTAGAGAGGCTGTTTCCAAATAGACCCCCGGCATCCTTCCCTCCAAGAACTTCCCACCTTGCTCTTGGGGAGACTCGAACTCACAACCTCTCGGTTGGAAATGGGGGTTGCTTACCATCAGAGCAACCCCTCTTGTCAAGCTAATGCCCAATGCATCTTCTCCTAATTATTCAAAGTACTAGCACCTACACTTGATATGTTAAGCATTTTCTAAAACATAACCTTCTCCTTGCCTCATCTTTAGTACAAAACTAAAATAGGAAGAGAGTAATGCCCAAACAGAAGATGGAAGAGAGAAGCGAGAATCTAAATACCACTCGTTACGTTGTCACATAAAGAAATGAGAATCTAAAAATGTGAAGAGCTATTTACCAAATATCCTTACACCAAAATTATTAAAAAGAAAATACAGCCCATTTTTACATAATTAAGAAATGAGAATCTAAAACCCATGGAGTCAATAGGTTGAATAACATTTTTTTTGTCGTAGCACCCGTGACAAAATGTTCGAAATATACATCTTTTGGGCAAAGGCGAAGCAAGGTGGACGGAAGGAATTTAGCCAAACCTTATACATCAAAAAATTAAACTGTATATAAAAGATTAAATTTTTGTTCTATATATATTGGGTGTTGAATCACTTTAGTTCGTTTGCGTGTTTTTATTTTAATTTTAAATTCCCTTGATAAAAATTTTGCTACTGCTTTTTTGACCAAATTAAAGTTGGCACATTTTCAGTTTCAAAAGTGGCAAGACTACCAAGAAAGAGGGAAACACAAAGGTGGATTTGATAATAAATTTGACATTCAAACACCTATGACCTAACTAAGCAGGGGCGGAGCCACAGTTGTCGGTGCGGGTTCGGGCGAACCCAGTGACTTTCCTCGAGACTCTATATTTGTATTAAAAAATTTACTAAATTATAAATATATACATTTGCCAAACCCAGTAACAAAAGTATTCTAGGTTCAATGGTAAAGGGGTTTGGGTTTGCTAGGAGACACCTGAGTTTGAATCCCTATCCCACACCCTCAAAATCTAGCTCCGCCTCTGTAACTAAGGCTCACTTCGTTTCCTAAAGTTGCATAATTAAACCAAATCAATTATATCGATTTGGATTAGTTCGGTTTTGTCGGATTTTTGGGTTTTTTTGTTACACGAATATTATTTCAATCTTACGTTATTAAAATTATAGATAAAACTTTGATAAGTGAATATATGTTTAGTAAATATGGAAAAATTGACAAACATATAATCTATTAAAATATTCTAATCGGAGAAAATTTTTAGGAACACATGATAGTTATTTTCTTAGTCGTTTAACAATAATTTTTTTTTAATTTATGCTTTCAAGGTTAATACATGAGAGGATCCCAAACATTTCTACATTTTCTAAAGAAAAATCACTACAAAGTCTTAAAACTATAAATAAACTTTATATATTTATATGTCGGTTTGGTTCAGGTTTTTTTACTCAATACCAAACCAAGTCAAACCAAACCTAATCAGATTTTTTTAATCGATTTGATTTGAATTTTTAGTTTTGTGCGATTTTTCGGTTCGGTTTGAACAATCCTAGCCAAAACCATGGGAGCTGGTAATACTAATAGACAACAATAAATAAATTAATAAAATCAACCATATTGTGTTTAATTTATTGCAGTAATGTGTGAAAACCTATGGACGAATGTCTTTTAGGTTCGATAAATAGGATTGTCAAGACCAACCGTTCCATTTATGACTTTCCTCAGATTGAGTATTCTTTTTAACTTACTTAGTGGATTCTTGATTGTACAATTTGAGACAAACAGCATTTTTCCTATTATAAATATCATGCTACTATTGTTTTGTGTCTACCATGCATAACAAAAGTTTATAAGCTATCGAAATTAATTTGAAACCCTTCCAAATAATTCTTTATTACTTTCTACTAGATAGTAAATTGAGGAGAAGATGGGTGGTGATGAAGCTGGAGATGAAACAAAAGATTCAAAGCCAGAGCCCAAAGGGAACAGAGGAATTTCATTTCTTGATTTTATTATGAGAATATTTGCCATTGTAGGTACCTTGGGAAGTGCAATTGCCATGGGGAAAACTAATAATACCCTTCCCTCCTTCACGGAGTTCATCAAGTTTAAGGCTGAGTACAAGGACCTTCCCACTTTCACGTAAGATAAATATATTATCCTATTTTATATATATATATTGCAATATAAAGATTTTTAGTCGGTCAGTATAATTTAACCATTAATAGTAGGTTACCTTATAAACATTGATTTTCTACACTATAAGTGAATTTTAACATGTGATAGCAAATTAGTTGCCATTTCTATCACATTATCAATTAATGTTTATCATATAAATTTAAATAATTAGCTTATAAGTGATACCGTCATGTAATTGTTTATTTTTTTTTGCGCCCCATTAGTACTTCATAGAACGTAAACTCTTCGATCTTTTAAATGATTTAATAATATAATTTCTTTTATACTGTTAGTATATAGAAGTTAAGTTCGTTTGTTTTAGTCTAATGGTATATATTATCCATTTTCTACAATTTTGCACGCATAGGTTCTTTGTGGTAGCGAATGGCATCGTTAGCGCATACTTGGCTGTATCTCTTGTCCTATCCATCTTACACATTGTCATGAGTGGTGCAAAAATAACCAGAGTGGTTTTGGTCTTCTTTGATACGGTAAATTCTTGAATTAATTAGCTTATTTTGCAACTTCATATTTTAATTATATTTACGTACAATAATTTCTGAGCTGATAATTAATCTCAGGTGATGATGGCATTTTTGACATCTGGAGCATCAGCTGCAGCAGCCATAGTATATTTGGCACACAAAGGAAATGAACGTGCAAATTGGATTGCTATATGTCAGCAGTATAACTCTTTCTGCGATCGTGCCTCTGGCTCTTTGGTTGGATCGTTTATTGGAGTTCTTGTGTTTGTGCTGCTGATTATATTGTCTGCCCTCGCCCTTTCAAGAAACTGATTTCTTCCTACAATGATCACTTCTTGCAGGAAGAAACAGCGTTTTCCTGTTGTTTTGTTTTTAACAGTGTGTGTTTACATTCGAAAATTTTCGAGTTTTTGAGTTATTTTCTCATCTTAATTCTTGCAAGCTGTTATTACATCTGTTTGTCTTAGTGATTCTTCCTCTCATTTAATAAAATTGACATTTATAGTACCATTGGGAATCATGAAATAATTATCTTTTAGCACTAGAAATCCTGGACTAATAATACTGTCAGCTAAGAATGAAGACTGTCTTTACTGAGAATCCATCAAGTAGATCAATTTTCAAGCAATAAAGTTATTTCAAGTCCTAAACTACCTGACACCCCATACACGTCCTTAAGCAAACAAAATAATGGTGTAAGCACCAATCAAAGAACTATAAAAATGTCTACAATCAATGCAATAGCATCAATGGACTACTGATAAAAACAGCAGAATTGAAATTTCCCTGCATCGTGCACTACAGTGGTCTATGATGTATCGTCTTCGTACCCTCCACAGAGGATGGACCTTCATGTGGAAGATGAAGAAAGGGGCGTTATCACACATGGAGCTCTCCCAATCTCGACAAGCCAATTTTATTCTTAAGAGTGCTTAAGGTCTAGAATCAAACAAAAAATTCCTGAGGGCATCCTCATCAGCCTCAATTAAAGTACAACCAGGTTCTTTCCAAACCCCATTATCATCCATCAACTTCCTCACCCTTTCAGCACCATCCCATTCATCTCTTGAAGCATAGATATTTGACAGCAAGACATAATCACCACTGTCTTCCCTTCCCAATTTAAGCAGTTGCTCATTAGCATACCTTCCCAGCTCGACATTGGAATGGACTTTACAAGCTCCTAGCAAGGTTCTCCATATAATGGCATTGGGTTCAATCTCCATCGTGCTTATGAAATCAAACGCTTCATGCAGTAGTCCTGCACGTGCTAGCATATCCACCATACACCCATAGTGCCTTACGTTCGGCTCAATATTATACTCAGCTCTCATCATGCTGAAATATCCTCTGCCCTCGTCAACTTTTCCAGCATGACTACAAGCAACTAATACCCCCACAAAAGTAATTTCATTAGGAATATACTTCATTCTCCTCATATCTTCAAAAAGAGAAATACATTCTTCAGAATGACCATGGAAAGCTAATCCTAAAATAATTATGTTCCAAGATGACACATCCTTTTCTCTCATGCCTTGAAACACTTCAAGTGCCTTGCTAATGCTGCCACACCTAGCATACATGTCTACAAGTGCATTACCAAGAAATATACTTAACTCACCTGCACCCATCTCGATAATAGATTGATGTATCTGATCACCAACATCCAAGAATGCTGAATCCGTGCAAGCGGATAACAGGTGCAACATTGTAACCTCATCAGGGTGTTCCCCTTCACTTCTCATCTCTGCATACATTTTTAACGCATTCTCGTTTTCGCCACAAAGCAGATATCCAGAAATCATCACATTCCAAGTCACAACATCCCGCTTCGGCACCATATTAAACAACTCCCTTGCATTTTCCATCCTCCCTTGCTTTACATAACCCGTGATCATCACATTCCAAGAAACCAAGTCTTTAACCGGCATATCATCAAAAAGATTCCTTGCCACATCTAATTCACCTCTCCTCGCATAACCAGCAGTCAAAGCAGACCAAGCAACAACATCCCTTTTAGCAGAACCATCAAAAAGTTGCCCTGCAATTCTTATATTTCCAACATTAGCGTGAAAATATATGAGGGTATTCCTCGCAAATTTATTAGATTCAAATCCATGTTTCACAATTTTCCCGTGAATGGTAAGGCCAGAAACAAGCCAAGAGAGCTTAGTACATGCCTTGAGTACAAAAGGAAAAGTATAACTATCCGGATGTATGTAACGTTTTTCCATCTGGGTATAAAGGGAAAGGGCAAGAGAAGGCCTGAGACTCTGAGCTGAGCCTCTAAGCATGGTGTTCCACAGGAAGAGCTCTGGCTGGGTAATTTGTGCAAACACTTTGTGGGCATAGTGAATAGAGGCTGAAAAAGTAACGGCAGAAGCGTATATGAGCTCCCTCAGAGCAAAGCGATTGGAGTTGAAACCGGTGATGATCATCAAAGCGTGAATTTGCTTTAGGGATTGGAGATCCTTGCATTTGCTCCATAGTGATGATTGCCGGTGAAGTTTTGAACTCCTGCTTGTTATTGTCTTTTTGATCATTTACCTGTCATTTTTCTTCTCAGAGGAATTCATGAACTAATATTGGGCCAGGCCTCCTGGGCTTGATACCTACTTTAGGCTCCAAGTATTCAGGTCAAAATCGCGTGGCATAGCCACTTTTAAGGTTGGCTATCGAAAAATAGCCACTATTTACGAAGTCAATAAAAATAGCCACTATTTTGCTGCAATAGGGATTGGTCTCGTATAATATATGGGAGTTCTAGTGCATTTGTGTACGAACTTCAGTATATTATGCTAGACCGGTATAGTTTGCTAACTCTTGTAAAATTTGCGGGAGACTGGAGCACCAGTGATCCAAACTCCAGTATATTATACTAGATATTTATGTTTGTTGGAACTCTCATAAAATATGCGGGAGTTCCAGCATAGTTATCTTGGAACTCCCGTAAAATTTGCGGGAGTTCAAGCATACTTATGCTGGAACTCCCATAAAATTTGCGGGCGTATTTTCCGGATTTTGAATAGTGTTTTTGCTCAGATTTCTCTTTACATAAAAAGTAGCTAAAATTCGATGACTTTTAAAACTTGGCTATTTTTCAACGACCAGTGGTAAATCTAGCTATTTTCGAATTTCTCGCAGTATTTAGAAGCGCGAGAAATTTAAAAGGGGTTTTGGCATGGTGTGACAATGTACTCACACAATTGGCATAAAATAACTCTAGTTATAGATATTGGCACAAATAGCCCATAATATATATATATATATATATATATATATCACAACTTTAATTTTCTTCTTTTATATATATAAAATATATATTAAAATTTTAATTTCCTTTTTTATATATAAAATATAAAATGATAAGTAGAATTATTTAAAATTTATTTTTATCTATATATCAATGTATATCATAACGAAAATAATTGTATTATTTATATATCACAGTGTATAACACATCAAATATTGTGTATACAAAATATATGATACAAGTTTATTTTATTATTTGTGTATATCAAAATGTATATCACAACTTTACTTTTTTTATATATATATAAAAATATATATTAAAATTTTATTTTCCTTCTTTATTATATAAAATATAACATGATAACAACAACAAAAACAACAACGATCCAGTAAAATCTCACTAGTGGGGTATGAGGATGGTAGTGTGTACGCAAAGCCAAGGTCATTGTCTTGGCGTGACAATCTAGGATAGCATGATACGGGGACAACCAATCCATCCTCAATATAACATCAAAGTCCACCATATCTAATAGTAATAAATCAACACGGGTCTCAAGACCCTCAAACACAACCACGCACGAACGATGCACCCGGTCGACTACTATGGAGTCACCCACTGGCGTAGACACATAGACAAGAATGTCCAAGGCATAGCTAGGCACGGCCATGCATGGTGCAAAGTAGATATGCACATATGAATATGTAGACCCAGGGTCAAATAGTACTGAACCATCTCTATCGCAAACCACAATGGTACTTGTAATCACAACATCTGACGCCTCTGCCTCTGGCCTAGCTGGTAAAGCATAAAATCGGGGATCGGCACCACCTCCCTAAACTATGTCTCTAGGACGGTCATCCACCGGTTGACCTCTACCTCTGGCGGGACGGCCTCCACCTCTACGGTCTCGACCTCCACCTCTACGATCCCTACCCCTGCCCCTGGCTGGCTGGGCAGGCTATGGGTCAGCTGGGCTTGAATCATGGGGCGAGGACCCTGCTGCTGAGAACTGCCCGATGCTCGAGGGTAAAACCTGACAAGGTGACCAGGGTCACCACAACCGTAACAAGACTTCGGCTACTGTGACTGCTGACCCTGACGGCATGAATGACCCCTACAAACACTCTGAAGAGGCTGAGCACTGATGGGCTGCTGATCAGAATACTGTTCACGAAAATCGCGATCACCTGAACCACCCTGCGAAACTTGGAGAGCTGACTGAAAAGGCCTGGAAGACTGGCCCCTGTCATAAGAATCCATTCCTCCAGATGACGTACCACTAAATCTGCTAGAATGACGAGGCCTCTTGTCTGAAGCATGACTACCTCCCCGAGTAAGGGCCATCTCAACTCTGCGAGCCGCATTAGCCGCCTCTTGAAAAGATATGTCACTACCAACTCTCATAGCCATCTGAAGTCAGATTGGCTGAATTAACCCATCAATGAACCTACGGACCCTCTCTCTATCTGAGGGGAGTATCACAACTTCATGACGTGCCAGATCCACAAACCTCATCTCGTACTGAGTAACGGTCATGGAACCCTGCTGGAGGCGCTCAAACTGCCTCCGAAGTGCCTCCCACTGAGTGACAGGAACTTCTCCAAAAATAACTCTGCAAACTGGTGCCATGTCAAAGCTGGGGACCCTGCTGGTCGAGTTAAACAAAAATCTCTCCACCAAGTCTTGGCGGATCCTGCAAGCCTCAAAGTTTAAAAATCAACCCTGTTGGATTCCACTATTCCCATAGTCTTGAGAATCTCGTGGCAATTGAATAGGAAGTCCTGGGGATACTCCGATGAAGCACCGCTGAAAGTGGTGGTAAAAAGCTTGGAGAACCGATCAAGTCTACATAGAGCATCAGAAGTCATGGCCGCTCCATCTCTGGCCTGAGCTATAGAGCCTGTCTGAGTTGCCACTGCAGGCTGAACCACTAGTGCCTGAGCCTGGGGAGCTACTAGCTCTGGAGTATCCGTAACAGGAGTCTGAACCTATCCCCCAGCCTGAGAAGTGGCCGGTGCGACTGGTAGCAATCCTGCTCTGGCGACACTGTCCATAAAGTCTGCTATCCGGACCAGAGCCTCCTGAAGATCCGGGTGCCTCTCCTGGGACCTGAGCTTGGCCCACTAGAGCTGTTGGGGCTAGAACCTTCTCACTATTTTAAATATGAGGCTCCACCTCTAGAACCGCTACCTGGGGCTGAGCTCTTCCCCTACCACGGCCTCCGGCACGACCTCGGCCTCTGCCCCTCGCAGGAGCTGCCTGAGGCTCGTACTACTGATCAGCGGATGAAGAAGCACGTGTTCTCGCCATCTGCGAAAGAACAGAGTAGAAATTCAATCAGTATTTGAGTAAACAAATCGAACGACTAGAAGGAACAAATGAGAGATTTTTTGTAACTCAAGAGACTTTGGGGAACAAGTACAGACTCTACTAAGTTTGTTCGTGAGTTACGAGGCCTATGTAACCTAGTGCTCTGATACCAACTTATCACGACCCAGATTCCCACCATCGGGATCGTGATGACGCTTACTCGTGGTAGCTAGGCAAGCCAATTTGACTCACCATCTTTCCATTAATAAAAACCATCTTGCTGTCAATTTAATATCAATAATAATAATAGTAACGTTAACTGCGGAAGTCTACATTATAAATCTGAATATAAATGTGAAATTCTCAACATAAATCCTCTACCCAAGATGTGAAGTCACAAACTCACGAACTACTAAGAATAACTACACATAATGGTCTGAAAGAAACATAATAACCGTTTGTCTCGAAACAATAAGACTACAGTAATAATGAAAAATGTTAGAAGAGACGCCGGGCCTGCGGATGTCTGCAAACTACCTCAGTCTTGTGGGTACGACAATCCTGCTACCGAACTACTACTGCTGCTGCTGCTCAAAACCTGGACCTGTGAAAAAACGCACAGAAGGGTAGTATCAGCACAGCTAACCCCATGTGCTGGTAAGTGCCCGACCTATCCCGGCGAAGTAGTGACAAGCCTAGGACCAGACACTCATATAAACTTGTGTAGTTCTATATACATATGTACCAGAAAATAATAGAAATACTGAAATAAAAAGTGAGGAACATGCTACATGGAGCACAATCGAATATACATAATTCATCAGTAATATATAAATAGAGTGAAACAAACAGTTATCACAAAATAAGAAATTTAATAGTTGCACGGCATCACCCTTCATGCTTTTACTCTCATCCTCACCACTTAATCAAATAAAAGTGCACTGCATCACCCTTCGTGCTTTTACTCTCAGCCTCACCAAATAAACAAATAGAAGTGTACGGCATCACCCTTCATGCTTTTACTCTCATCCTCACATTCATGGCACGGAATGATCCTTCGTGCATGATATAATTAATAATGACGCGGAATGTTCCTTCATGCATAAATAGTTAAAACATGGCACGAAATGATCCTTCGTGCGAATATAATTAACAATGGAACGGAATGATCATTCGTGCGAATATAATTAGAAATGGAACGACATCACCCTTCGTGCTTTATCACTCTTCCTCACCCAAACAACAGTCACAATCAACATGCAAGAAGAATGAAATAAACAACAAGTATCATCCCGGCAAGGGAGTAACAATAGCCATAATAATATCCCGGTAAGGGAACAATAACACAACCTTCACAACCCGGCAAGGGCTCAATAATATAACTTAGGAGAGTTCCAGATTAGTTCACAACAATATACTCACAAGGACTCATGGTCATGCTAGATTCCGGTGTATAGACACTCATCACCACGCCAATACACCACACTCGATCATTTAGTAATTAGCAAATTATTATACTCTAATCCTATTCCCTAAATCTAGGATAGAACAAATACTTTCCTTAAAGCCTTGAGGTTCGCTTAACCTTCAATTATTGTTTTTCCTCGTAATTCAACCTCCAACTCGCTTGAATCTAATCACAATTGGTTCAATTACTTTAATAAACACTATATGAATTTGTTTGAATGCATAAAAATAGTTTTTCCAAAGTTTTACTCAAAAATTCCCGAAACGCCTCCGGGACCACCTGGTCGAAACTGGGTTCGAACCAAAATCCGGTTACCTATTCCCTCACGAGTTCAAATATATAATTTATTTTGAAACCGGACCTCAAATCGAGGTCCAACTCCCCAATTTATGAAAAACCTATGTTCTACCCAAAAATACCAATTTCACCCATGAAAATCTTTGATTTCAAATGAAAAACATGTTTAATGATGTTAAGAGTTGAAAGAATTGAGTGAAAATCGACTT
Organism: Nicotiana noctiflora; assembly: GCA_032618575.1. Taxonomy (NCBI): domain Eukaryota; kingdom Viridiplantae; phylum Streptophyta; class Magnoliopsida; order Solanales; family Solanaceae; genus Nicotiana; species Nicotiana noctiflora. The sequence continues at coordinate 67,669 of JASVEL010010320.1, forward strand.
ACAAGTGATTTGAGATGTAGTTGATCTTGAAAAATCACATATAGGGTTTTGGGTTTTGAAAGAATGGTGAAAAGTGACTAAAAGTCGCCTAAGTATAAAAATAGCTGGGCCGTGGTTATGGGATTTGCGAACAAGGATTCACAATTGCGAACCCGGGTCTGCTATCACGAGAAATGCAATAATCGCATTTGCGAACTCAGTGCAGCTCAGGGACCTTCGCATTTGCGACACAAATGTTCGCATTTGCGATAAGGTCTTTCCCGCATTTGCGAGACCATAGATCGCATTTGCAATCCATACCCAGGCTACTCAGGCTTCGCATTTGCGATCAAAATCTTGCATTTGCGAGCCTCCTCTTCGCAATTGCGAAAATCGCAGAAACTATACACCAGGTTTTTTTCAATTGATCAAAATGCAACGCGATGCCTATCCTAAATTTACCCGAGCCCTCAGGGCTCCAAACCAAACACGCACACAACCTCAAAAACATCATACGGACTTGCTCGTGCGATTAAATCGCCAAAATAACATCATTCACATAGAATCAAGCCTCAAAACTCACGATTTCTCTTTTTTAAACTTCATAAACTTTGAAACTTGGAACTCATAGTCCAAAACACGCCAAACGACTTCCGATTTCGATTAAACTTTACAAAGAAGCGCTTAAACAATATATTAGACTTGTACCGGACATCAGAACCAAAATACGAGCCCGATACCATAATATTTTAATTAATTTTTATTTTTATTTTCCTTAATAATTTCAAAAAAACAATTTAACAGAAATATACTTTTACTCAGGTTCTAGACCTCGGATTTCGACTCCGGGTACATGCCCGAGTCCCATGTTTTTCTACGGACCTTCCGGGACAGTCCGATCTCAGGTCCGGTTCCGTTTACCAAAAATATTGACCAAAGTCAACCATTATCATATTTATATCAAAATTCTTCAAATTTTCCATAGAATTCACATATTCTAGCACAAAATTTTTCCGGCTACGCGCCCGAACTGTACATGCAAATCGAGAAAATATAAAATGAGATTTTAAGGCCTCAGAAGCACGAAAGAGATGTGAAAAACAGGTGATGACCATTTGGGTCGTCACAGGTATACTTTGCTGGAATTCCAGTATATTATGTAGGAGTTCTCGTATACTTATGCTGGAACTCCAACATAATATACTGGTGTATATTCCAGATTTTGAACAGTGTTTTCTCTTAGATTTATCTTTACATGAAAAGTGGCTAAATTTTAATTACTTTTAAAACTGAATTTTTTTGAACGACCGCTTATAAATCTAACTATTTTTTAATTTCTCCCCATATTGATGAAGCCATTCGGTTTAGGGTGAAGTACACGAATAGCGCTCAAGTGAATGATCTTAAGTTTTTGTCCCTCCTTAATTCATGTGAAGAATTTCAAGTTTAATAAGTATTTTTCCTGACTTGCCATAAGCAATAACCCTAAAGTTCTGCCCATGGAGCAAGCAGGAGTCAAAAATTAAAAACCAACCCTAAAAGTATCATATTTAGGTAATTTTTTGTTCTTTAAATATGAATAGTGTATGTGAAATTCCAAATATGAATAGTGTATGTGACATTTCATATTTACTAGTATATTTAGTTTAAGCGATGGGATTACATCACCGGATTTCTCATCTCGCCACAAGTCCGTACTTATAAAATTTACCAAAATCGGAGTTCAAACGCCCCTTCCCTTCAAATCTCAAATTTTTATTTCAAAACTTAAGCCCTAATTCTTCAAATTTTCACCCAATTTTCCAAGAATTAAAGGTTGATTCTTCAATAAAATAGCGTTTCAAGGTCACGAAACGTACCTCCAATCAATTCCCATCAAAATCCTCTTCAATTTCTACCAAAAAGCTCTTGAGGTGGTCAACAATGGAAGAAATAATTAATGGGTCGCGGATGAAATAACTTAAATAAACCCGTCTGCCCAGAAACTTTACTCTATGCGAACGTGAGGCCCTTCTCGCGTTCGCGAAGAACAAATCTTTGACTCATACCAAAATATCCTTCGCGAATGCGGCGCTTTAAATGTTGCCACTATGCGAACGCGAGCCCCAGGCCGCGAACGCGAAGAACAATCCATACGGGGCCTTAACTTCCTTATACGCGAACGCGACACACCCCATCGCGAATGCGATGCACACTTCGAGGACCCTCCACGAACGCGATGACAAGGTCGCGAACGCGAAGAACAAATACCCAAGGGCCCAACTTTCTTCTATGCGAACATGGAGACCTCACCGCGAATGTGAAGCATCGGCACTTAACCCTCCGTGAATGCGGGCCCGCCTTCGCGAACGCGAAGGCCAAAACAGGCCTATACTGCTGCTATATTTCTGCAGCAGTTCCAAGTTAAAAACTCTCCGTTAGCTACCCGAATTTAACCCGAGGTCCCCGGGATCTCAACCAAAAATACCAACACATCCAAAAATATCATTCGAACATGTTCAAATAATCAAAACATGTCAAACAACACTAAAACCATCAATTCACATCAGATTTAATCCTAAGTTTCTTCAAAACTTCCGAAACACACTTTCGATAAAAAACCCAACCAAAACACCTCCAAATGACCTGAAATTTTACCCGCACATCCAATATTACCTAATGGAGCTACAACAACTCTCGGAATTCTATTTCGATCCCTCGATCAAAATTTCACTTAGCAACCGAAATTCGCCAAAATACTAACTTCGCCAATTCAAGCCCAATTCTACACCAGACCTTCAAAATCAATTTCAATCACACTCCTAAGTCACAAATCATCCCCGAAGCTAACGAATCACCGAAAATCACATATGAGCCCTCTAACTAAATAGTCAATTTCCGGTTGACTTTTCCAAAATAAGTTTTCTTTTAAAAGACTAAGTGTCTCATTTCCGTCTAAAACCAATCTAATTCGGCTCGATCACCTCAAATACCGATAATGAAGCATAGAAAAATATAATATGAGAGAAACAGGGCGGTAACTCACGTGACGGCGGGCCGAGTCGTCACACTCCTTACTTCTTAGTGTGAGAGAAGTGCTAAATCAGGCAGAGGTGGATCCAAAATTTATATTTTATGGGTTCAACTTTTTAGTTTTTAGCATTGAACCTATTATATTTTTAAAGTTATGCGTTCATATATACTACTTTTGCAATTTTGATGACTATTTGCATATATAATTTTTACTCTGCATCTATAGTTACGAGTTCAATTGAATCCATTACTAACGCACTACATCTGCCCTTAGGTTGTGCTTCCAACACCAAGTAGTAAGTACTATTTTTTTTTTCTTAATTAGAGATTTCATATTTGAACCTTGGATATGGAATTATCTTTGCCAAGGAGTGTTTTACACTAACACGAAACTCAGTAAAGTGAATCCAAATTTAGTCAAATCCTAATATAAATATCGAGTACTGAACGAGATATAAAAAGAAAAATTGTGCATCCAACAGCTAATGAGCGAAGTTGACATGAGTGTTCAAGTTCATGCATGAATGGTTTGGACATTAAAAGCGCAGATTGTCGTGCGTATGATGCTTATTGTAACCTACCTAAGCTAAGATTGGTCCCTATAATATTGAAATCTTGAAACCTTTACTTACATTAATTCTTCTTCTCCCAATGTATTTCTAACTTTATCAAATTCCAGATAATAAACTCAAAGGCCAGAAATCTGTTTGCCGCATACATGAAGTGGAAGTGTGCGCTTCCGATAACTGACAACAACAACAACAACCCAGTATAATCCCACTTAGTGGGGTCTGGGGAGGGTAGTGTGTACGCAGACCTTACCTCTGCCCTAGGGTAGAGAGGCTGTTTCCAAATAGACCCCCGGCATCCTTCCCTCCAAGAACTTCCGATAACTGACAAAGAACCCTAAATTGGAATAGGAAATATCATGGATTAAGTAGTGTAGAACAATTTGAGAATATAATGAAAAACTTGAAAAGAAGCTAGTTGGGTTGTTTAGAGTAAAAATTTCTGTGAACATTCTTATGCAACTAAATTTGGTGCCTATAAACTGGAATTACGAAAAAAAAATGCGGAGTAAAATTTGGCATTATTTTATCTTTCATTTGCTAGCATTTCGATTTTTCAGTAAAAATCTTGTGTATTATTATATCACATTCAATGTGAGATTAACTATATTTGGATGAAACAAGTAGGAGGCAAAATTTTCCTTTCTGCCATAGCCCTTTCCAAGATTATTAAGAAGGTTTATGGTTAAAATTCCAAATAAATATTTATCCAATTTAAAATCAAACACATGTAAGATGATAAGTTATATATCACTTTTTAATTAAACAACTTTTTAATTTTAACAATATAATCTCAACTTATCTTTGTCTGCGGACCAAACGTCGACCCAAGAATAGATGAAATCGTTTAAGATCAATATTAATCCCTTTGGATTAGAGACGGATCTAGGTTTTGAAGATCGGGGGTGCACTTTTTTATTCAACAAAAATCTGTTTTGTATATAGAATGTCCATTAAATATATATTACTATATATTCTAAAGACAGATACATATGTATACATAGAATTTTTGTCGAACAGATACCGATGACCCCACTTGGTATAGCATATATCCGGCTCTGCTTTGGATATATCATTATACAAGTAATGTTGGGCAATATATGTTTCTAAAAGGTAGTACTGTAGCAAACAGTCAAACTGAAAATGAATGAAGAAATAGAACTTTCCATTTTGGTTGGTGTAGGATTAACCAACCAAAATCTACCATCACCTTTTTTTTTTTAGGTGAATGTGCTTACCAACTGAACAAGCCTCACTTGTCCATCACCCTTACAATATCTATTTCAGAGGGTAGTTTAGTCTATATCTGACCCTTTAGCTCTAGTTCTGATAATAATTTTCTTCTAGCCCTTTCTTTTTCAAATTTCCTTGTGGAAAAGTCTAGTCATATTAATTAACTAGTATTACTTAAAATAATATCAGAAGAAATAAAAAGTAGCTTTTCTATGATATATAAGATAAAATACTCCGATGAACAAATTAACTATATTATCCCTGTAATCTTCGCGAGATCAGCTCATTGACTTCAAAATTCTCTGACTAACAATTAGTTTAACTTATTATTTATTTTAAATCAAATTATGCTTGAAGATCTCCTATATTTTAGTTTTTGAACTTTCTCCTGGATTTGAACTTGCCGTTATAGTTAGGGTCTAAGGAGTATATGTCTCTTTGGTTTTTGTATGTTCAAGAGAGTAATATATAACAATATAATATATTATTATTATTAAGTATTATCAAAGGGAGCATATATTTTATTTATATAGAATTTTTACTTCCAATAGCAAAGGTTGATACCTTAGTTATTTTAGATATATATTCTTTTAAAAAATTATATTCCATAGCTATCTTTTGATTTTTATAGCAAAATATCTATTTATGGGCACCTCCTACCTTTAATAAGCCATAAAATTCTCCACCCTCTCTCTCTTAACGCCAATCTATCTCCATGAATACAACCAGAATTCTCTACTAATTCATCTCCATTTTCTCGGAAAATTTTCATTTGAGTGATCATCAACGGTGGAGGATGACAGAGAGGGGAAAAACCACCCACTGAAACTCCCTATAGCTCTCTACTTTCACCGCACCAATTGTTCTTTTTGTGTTATTGCCGTTCTTATATATTGTGCCCTAATCAATTGGACCTTATTTCAAAATGCCATTCTGAATCAATAGTACATCTTCCTTCCTCATCCATCCATTTCTACTATGGCGAATTGAGTAGGATTGCCGCACGAACTCATTACTATAATTGCAAAACATATTAAAATAATGGAAGATTTTATTGCTTTTGGTGGTATTTGTACTTTATGGCGAACTGCTGCTCTCAAATACAGATCGAAACAGGACTGGGTTCTTGATCGAAATGGAAACAGTAGCATTTCGAGTTAGAATTGTGGCCCGCTTGACGAGACGATATTAAGTTTGTTCTTGAACAAAGACGGAGCTTAGGGCTGAGCAACGTGAAGAATTTGTTAATATATTTCAATGTATCTCGTTGTATTTTCATGTATTTCATTGTATTCATTATCTTCTTTTTTATTTATTTATTTCAATGTATCTCGTTGTATTCCATGTATTTAAGATATATATATGTATTCGGTTATGTTTTGTTGTATTTAACGTCTGGAAAAATATTCAGCATATTTAACATTAAATACATATTATGGGTGATGTAATTGAGTTAGTTGAGTTATATTAGGTGTCTATTGTGTCAATTGATTCATTTTTCGTTTAAAATATCTAAATAGACCACGATTTGTGCTATTTAGGTTATTGTATTAAAAAATACATATCGTGAATACAATCCTAAAAATATGGTGAATACAGTCGAATACGATAATTATCTAGCTGGAATCCCATGTTTCACGCTGAGTTTTGCTATTGTATTCATGATTACAGTAGGTTAAATACATCGAATACACTCTAAAAAAATCTAAAAATATAGCAATAGGAAGTAATATAGTAAATGATAGCCACAACTGGCTACTAACCACTAAACAATGGTGGCTTGTGAAATTTATACTTGGTAATGCAAAGTCAAAAATAATTTGTGGTCCTTTTTTCTTCTTTATGTTTTTGTCGTTTGTGAAAGGCAAAATGTCCCATGAAAAAGCTTTTTCTCCTCTTTATATTGAATTGGTATTCGTTGAGCTTGTAAAGAGCTAGTAAAAGGGAGTGGCCTCGCGCACATGACAATGTGGTTTTGAAGGTAAAACATGTCAATTTGCGTCCCCCTCACTATGCACAAGATATACGTGAGGCCTAATCCAATAAAATTATTTATTCATCTTTTTTTAGATTGCCACGACACAATATTTTTGATAACTTATTTTGTTTCCTTCTTGTTCTTGGTCAATATTATATACTCATTTTTCTTAAAATTTGAAAGTGCTTTTTACATAGAATATTGACTAATTGCTACCACTTTGGAATATTGACTAATTGCTACCACTTTAAATAAAATATTTCATGACCTGTCAAAGCTTGAGCCTTTAGATGGAAACAATTATAAGCATTGGTATCAGAAACATTTAATTTTCTTTAAACAATTTGAAGTTGATTACATTTAATTCAACAAACCTCATGTTGATGTTGTTGTTGATAATTCTAATACTACTACCATTGTTGTTACTGATGATGTTCTTAAGTAAAATTTGTAAAGGATAATAAAATTTTGAGGCCACCTTTTTAACCATATGACTAACCCTCCCTTTGATTTATTTATAAATATTCTAAAGTCATATGGGATAGTTTGAAGAAGAAATATGGTGCAGATGATGCAGAAAAAAAGAAGTATGTGATTTAAAAGTGGATCAAGTTTCAGATGGTTGATGATAAGCCAATCACGGACTAGGTGCACGAGTATGAGAACTTGAGTACTGATGTTTTAAAATAAGGCATGCAGATGTGTGAGATTGTTCGGGCTAATGTTCTACTTGAAAAGTTTCCACCTTCTTGAAGTTATTATAGGAAACAACTGAAACATAACAAGAAAATTTTAACTCTTCAAGAGTTGATCAGTCACATGAGGAATGGGGAAGCAAACCCTCTCAAAGATGAAGAGGTTGAACAATATAAGATAAGATGAAATCTCTCTCTCTTAATTCTTCTAAAGCTAACCTTGTGTAATCTTCTGGAACTTTTGTGAAAGACATGTCTAAAGAAAAACAGAAGAAAGGACATGTGAAGAAGTATAATAACTTCAATAAGACGGAGGGCCATATTCAAAAGTCGAAAGGACCTTGCTATGTTTGCGACAAAATTGGTAACAAGGCTTTCCAGTGCAACCAGAGACATGGACAAAGCTTAAAGCATGGAGAAAAAGCTTCAGTCCAAGCTAACCTTACTAAGGGTACTGATGTCATTGTTGTCGTAGCCGTTGAGGTAAACATGGTGGCGACTGACTGGATATAGCACATAGGCGCTTCAAGGCACCTTTGTGTCAATAAGGAGTTGTTTAACAATTTTGAGGAATATGTTGAAGGTGAATGTGTCTACATGGGTAACTCCACTACAACTGAAGTTATGGTTAAAGAAAAAAAAATTCTTGAGTTAACTTCTAGAAAAAACTTAGCCTTGAACAATGTTATGTACCGTCCCTTCGTAGAAACTTAATTTCTGGGGTGCTTCTCAATGAAGCAGATCTTAAACTTATTTTTGAATCTGATAAAGTTATTTTTTCTCGTATGGAAGACTTTGTTAGGAAGTGTTACCTTAGTAGGGGATTATTTATACTGAATATCTCTCAAGAGATTACTAATAATAATAATAGTACTTTCAATTCTGCTTATATTGCTCAGTTCACTGATTTATGGCATGGTAGATAATGTCTTGTAAATATTGCTTTTAATAAAATACTTAGAAAAATAGAATTAATTATTGCAGTTAATATTGATAATTTTTTTATGTGTCCTATTTGTATCATGGCAAAATATACCAAAAAGTCTTTTAAGAATGTAATTAGTCAAAAGGCGAAATTCCTTAAACTAGTGCATTCAGACTTAGCAAATTTTAAGAACACTGTTAGTAAAGGTAGAAATAAATACTACATCACTTTTGTAGATAAATTTTCTAGATGCACTAAGGTATATCTTCTTAAGTTAAAAGATGAGGTTGAAAGTATATTTTTGAAATACAAGGCATAAGTAGAAAATATATATAGTACTAATATTCTAGAAGTCTTTTGTGAGAAAAATTTTATTATACATGAAGTCAATGCTGCCTATACTACCCAACAAAATGGTGTAGTTGAATGAAAAATAAAACCCTTCAGAAAATAATGAATTCTATGCTTTTGAATTCGGGTTTATCTGATAATATGTGTGGGGAACTTGATCTGCATGTTATTATCTTAATAAAGTACCTAATAGCAAGTTACATAAAACCTCGTATAAGTTATGGATATGGTTTGTCCCTAACTTGAAAATTCTGAAAGTGTAGCTGTTTGGATAAGGTTGGTCTTTAAACAAGTAATTGTTGGACCCAAGATTTTCGATGTTATTTTAGTGGTTATGCTCAAAATAATTGTGCGCATAGATTTATTTCTTTGAATGATAGTTCTATTAATGAATTTAGGGATGTAGAATTTTTGAACATGTTTTTCCGTTGAAAAATAATTTGCCTAGTGATATGCCGAATAATGCTTCTACATCTATGTATGTTAATTCTCATATTGTGCCTTCTTCTAGTATTACTGCTAATGAGCATGAAATCGAACTTAAAAGGAGTAAGAGACGTAGAATTGAAGCTAGCTTTGACACTGACTTTATCACTCATTTCTTGATTGATAATATTGATCTTTATGTTTTGAGTGATGACTTAGTGTTAATCTATTTAATAGAAGAACACCTAAGTCATATAATAAAGAAATAAGGTAAATAAATTCTAGTTTTTGAAAAGAGACCATTAAAAGTGTATTAGACTCTAGAGTTTCTAATCACACCTGGGACTTGCTTGATTTGTTTAAAGGTTTTAAACTCATAAGTAGCAAGTGGATGTTTAAAAAGAAAATGAGACCTGATTGTACAATTGAAAAATATAAGGCTAGATTTGTTATTAGGGGTTTTTACCAAAAAAAAGGCATTGATTACTTTGAGACTTGTTATCCCGTGATTAAGATAGTGACTATTAGAACTCTTGTTGCTTTAGCCGTTATTCATAATTTAGTGATATATCTATCACGACTTAAAACTCAAACCGTCGTGATGACACTTATCGTGAAACTAGGTCAGCCTCATCTCAACAAAACCAACGCAACACCAATAAATTTGAAAACATTTAACGTAAGATTTTAATTATTAAAGAAAAGTATTTGAACATAAGAAATTTCGAGATAAGATACTATCCAACCCAAAACTAAGGTATCACTGAGTGCATACGCGTCTAGGAAAATACATAGTCTATTATAATGTCTAGAGAAGCAACTAAAATATAAGTGGAGAATAAGAAAGAGCGCCAAGGCCTACAAACGTCGTACGTATACCTCAATAATCCCCAAGCCTGAAGCCTCGATCAACAACCTCCATTGGGTCTAAAAGTGCCTAAGTCTGCGCACAAGGTGCATGGGGTAACATAAGTACACCAATTCAGTAAGTAATGAGTCCAAATTATGGACTGAATGGTAACGACAAAATTAATCCGAACTAATATAATAGAAGCAACGTACAGGAAACGTTCGCATGCTTTTAGTTAAATCGACAGCTCAAAGTAATAAGGTAAATACAGATCTGAATAGTTCAAAATGTATAGCTCAACTGCCTCTACATGCCAATGCACCGACTATATAAAATGCATAGTGTACTCCCACTCTCAAGTGGTCAACCACTCGGTACTGAATATGGCCATCCGATCCAAGGAAATTCATCCTAAAATATATAAAACACTAACTGTAAGTTACTCAGTACCGAGGAAAAAGGTCAATCCAACCCTGTGGAGAAATTCATCTCCGGATACATATATATATCAACTCTCATCCATTCAATACCATATATGGTCATCCGACCCAGGGAAATCAATAGTGGAACATACTCATCAATGACTATAAGTCACCTAGTACAGGGGAACAAGGGTAATCCAACCCGTGGAGAAATCCATCTCCAGATACCAATACTTCGGACAAAATTAATGTCCAGGGAAATCCATCCCTCAATAATATTATCCGAAATCCATCCCTCAATAATATTATCCATGCCCATGGTGGGTGTGAAGTATCTGGAGGGGCTCCTACGGCCCAAGCACTATCATAATCAACATAATTGCTGCAACGTGCAGCTCGATCCCAAAATTGTCACTCATAATCAGGTTGTCGCCCTCACTTAGTCATAACTTTTCAGTCTCATCCGCGGGCTCACATTGTCATTGAAATAGCCTGAAAACAATGATATGATATGCCAATAATAACAACTGAGGCTGAGATATGATATAATATGCATGAATATAAATGAGTACAAAAAACTGTAAAATCGGTGAAATGACAGCAAGAAACGACCACTAGGATCCAACGGCATCAGCATGAATGTTTAGAACTCAATTACTTTTTCATATAATTGAAACACGAATACAACAAGATAAATTCATTAAACAGGGCCATAGAATGAACTATGTCATGATTCTCACGGTGCACGACCGCATGCACGTCACTTGGCATGTGCGTTACCTCAATACTAACCATATAACACGTTGTTGGGGGTTTCAAACCCTCAGAACCAAGTTTGAAAGCATTACTTATCTCAAACCGAGCAAAAATCCTACTACGCAATGCCTTTGCCTCTCGGCTCGGCCTTCGAACGTCCCAAATCTAGCCATAAGAAATACAATACGATCAATATAGGCTAATGGAACCAATTCCACAACAAAATACTAAATTATAGGCCAAATCTCAAAATTCACTCAAACCCGACCCCCAGGACCTCGTCTCGAAATCGGAGAAAAGTTACAAAACCCAAAAGCCCGTTCACTCATGATTCTACCCATACTAATTTCATCAAAATCCGACATCATTTGATCACTCAAATCCTCAAAATCCACTCTCCAATTTTCAATCCCTTAATTCCTAAATTTCTAGCATAAATTCCCAATTAAATAATAAATAAAGCCATAGATTCATGAAGTTTACCATTATAGGTTAGAATCACATACCCCTACGTTTCTCCTTGAAATCCTTCAAAAAATTACCTCTCTCCAAGTTCCTTAAACCCAAAATAGAAAATGGAGAACAAAACTTCGAGCTAGGGTTTTCTGTCTAGCAAAACCGCACCTATGGTCCTATTTCCGTTTCTGCGATGCCGCACGTGCAAAATTCCCATCACAGGTGTGAAACTCACTTAAAAATCCAGACTCCACATATGCGACCAAATTTCGCACTTGCGCATCTCTTACTGCTTCTGTGGAACCAGCCAACTTCCTAATTTCTTCACCTGCGCCCCAAGTCTTGCAGCTGCGGGATCGTAGATGCGACCGCCTTCTCACACCTGTGGTTCCTGCTCAAGTTCCCTATGGCTGCATCTACGGCTCCTTCTCTGCTTCTGTTGGCTCTCACATGCGGCTCCCACTCCACAAGTGCGGTTATGTGTCACGACCCAAACCCACCTGGTCGTGACGACACCTCTCGTGAAGATGAGGCCAGCCAACAGAACAGTAACTCCTCTAATGCCAATCGGTTATAAATCATAAATAAGCTCAAAGCAAGAAATATCGTAAGTAGGAATACGTAAATAACCGCAATAACAAGAGAACCAACCCAAATCCAACCCGCAATCGGGGCGTTACAAGTCATGAGCTACTACAGAGTTTAATAACTGCTATAAGACTGTATCCGAGAACATAGTCTGGAGACAACGAAGTACAGATAATAAAGAAGAAAAACGGGCTCTAGACGCTGGCAGCTACCTCGCCTCTCCGGGTCCGCCTGGTCTAGATGGGAATCAGCACTCAGGAATGAACTCTGCTATATATGTATCTGCACACACGGTGTAGGAAGTAATGTTAGTAATAAAAATGAATAACGACTAAGAATATAAAATCCCACAAAGTCACAAATAATGCTATCTCAAGAAGTAAAAATCAAGAAATCAGTAGGAACCTGTGAAACTTAGCAAGAAATTCTCTTTGAAAACAAATAATAAAACAAGTATGCATCAAGTGTGGTCAGCATTGTAACATTACCGGTCAGTCATTGTTACCTGACCCAACGCGTGTTTCAGTGCCATTGTTACCACTGGTCATTCATTGTTATCTGACTGGTCAGTCATTATTACCTGACCAAAACACATAAGACAGTGTCATTGTTACCAATGTCCAATTCTAGGTGGGTACCCGCGCTCACTGTGGGTGTGCAGACCCCAGAGGGGCTCCTACAGTCCAAGCGCTATCATCAAGGCCAGAAAGCCTAAACAGTATCAATAAAAGGCCTGAAAGCCTCCTCACCTCACCCATCATGCCCACACATAAGGCCCTCGGCCTCTATCAGTCCAGAAATATTCAACAGTCCCTCGGGAAACAATAAAGCAATAATACTCAACTTAGATAATAGTACAAATATCAGTTTAAAACCTCAAGTTTGAGTAAATATGACTCAGTGCAAGAGACAGTGTAAATCACATGGACTGAGTTCAAGTAATGTTTCAAATAGTGAGGGAAAACAATAATGATAGTTCATAATGAGTTCAAACAATCGGCAATAAGCCCCAAGTATGGCAATAAGCCCAAATCATAGAGAGAACAACAAGTCATCGCTAATACGTAGTAAAATATCTTCCGGACTGGACCAAGTCATAGTCCCCAATAGTAAATAACCCCGCGCTAGTCATGGAACGTGTGTCTCATCTCAACTTAGCACCAAGTTGTGCAAATCTGAGATTTCAAGCCCTCGGGATGTCATTCAAAAAATTTACTCACCTCTAGCCGGCCAAAAGTCTAGCTCGCCAAGCCTTTACCTCTCGAATTGACCTTCTTGTGCGTAGGATCTGACCTAAACCACACGGAACACGTCACAATAGGTTAATGATTCATAACCCAATCTAAAAGACTTGAAAAATAATGAAAATCATGAAGTTGGCAAAACCCGAGCCCCGGGCCCACTTCTAAAAAAATTAAAAAATTCACATCACCGGATTCCTCGTCTCGCCGCGAGTCTATACTTATTAAATTCATCAAAATCGGAGTTCAAATGCCCCTTAAAATTCCAAATTTATATTCCAAAAAACCAAGCCATAGTTCTTCCAATTTTTACCCAAATTTCTATGAATTAAAGGTTGAATATTCAATAAAATTGTATTTCTAAGTCTCGAGACTTACCTCCAATTAATTCCCGTCAAAATCCTCTTCAAACTCTACCAAAAAGCTCTCAAGTTGGTTCAAAAGTGATGGAAAATGGCTTACATTCGCGGAACAAAATGATTTTAAAAGCCCTACTGTCCAGCAGTTATCTACTCTATGTGAACGCGGTCAATCCTCCACATTCGCGATGAAGAAACTTACTTTGACCAAAAATCGCTCTGCGCAAACGCGGTACCAAACTCGCGATTGCGATGCCCCTGGAATTATAACTATGCGAACGCATCCTACTCCACATGAACGCGTTTCACAAAGCACCCCTCTTATGCAAACGCGTTCAACCCATTGTGAACCCATTGAATAACTTAGGCAGGGCCCTAGGCCCCTTGTACGTGAACGCGAGGTCCACCACGCAAACGCGATAATCTGGAAACGAACATATTCCTGCGAACGCGATGACCAAATTTGGTCTGCACCTACTGTGTATTTTCTGCAGCAAATATTAAGTCCAAAGTTCCCGTTTAATCATTTAAAATCACCTAGAGGCCTCCGGGACCTCAACCAAATGCACCAACATATCCAAAAGGCGAAATACATAAACAGCCCCTTTAAGTTGTCCACAACGATCAATTGAACACCTTAACTTGGCGTCTGATCAGATAGACACCTCTGTTTGGTAGAAATATTTTCTCTTAAACACCTCACGCTGACATGGCAAATTTTGTGTGTTACACTCAGATATAAGCGCGTGAAGATCTTAAAAATTAGATTTATCTCTTTTCTTTTCCAAAATTAAAATTGAACCCACCTAACTTTTATACCTCCTCCTCCAATATTTCCTCCACATCTTCAGCAGTTCTTTCCCTGAACTTACTCATTTTTTCCTCCATGGCAGAAAAAATACATTAAAGACACAACTTCCATTACAACTATAATCACTATCCACTATTAAGCAAATTCAAAAATTAAAAAGTTCCATTATTATACCACCATATAATCACTAACACTTTCTTCAACCTCCCTTCCCCAACTTTAAAAAAAAAAATATCTAAAACCTTCAAGTTTCACCACGATTTGGATTTTACAGTGTTTTTTTTGCTGGTAAAAGTATATCAATCAAGTGGGTTGAGACGATTTATGATTTAATATTGAGAAAGAAGAAAGAAAAAATAGTGAAGGGATTTTGACGGGCGGTGGCGGAAAGATTAATATGAGACCAAATAGAGGAACCAAATCAATGGAAGAGCAGCAACAAAATTTGGGAAGAGCGGTAATGGAAGCAAAGTGAACAATGACTTTTAATGGAGTAAAGGAGTGGTGGTGCCTGCAATAGAGGAGGGAATGTTTGGGAAGGAGAAATTGAACATTTTAGAAAAATAGTGATTAAAGGTGAGAGCTTTTGTTGTATTTCTTGTTGTGTTACACTAGTAAAAAAGAGCAACATCCATGGCGTTAAAGGAAGAATAAGCTAACTATTCTTTGATGGTTTATGACTTTTTGGTTGTTTTAGTGTGGCTTAGGTGATGGTTTTGGTTGGGAGGTGGAAAAGTAGGGTCCTTTTATTCCTTTTTTAATTAAAATTATTACTATTTTTTAATATAAATTATAAGTTATTTAAGAAATACATGTGTCACCCGATAATTTGTCACTTTGACATGTCATCAGCGAGTGTAACTCACACATAAGATTTGTTGAACCGGGGTGTTCACGAGACACATCTGTGTAAAATAAAAGTGTCTATCTGATCAGATACCAAGTTAAAGTGTTCAATTGGTCGTTATGGACAACTTAAAGGGGTTGTTTATGTATTTCGCCTACCCAAAAACATTATACAAACTTATTCCAATCATCAAAACACGTCAATCAACACTAAAATCATCAATTCATATCAGATTCAAGCTTAAGTTTCTTCAGAACTTCCGAAATGAACTTTCGATAAAAAAACCCAACCAAACGACGTCCAAATGACCTAAAAATTTGCACGCATATCCAAAATTACAGTTTTATTAAAACTAAAATTACCGACCAATGTTGGTCGGTTTTTAAAAATGACCGGACGAATTAACTGACTGATTTTGCTCTTTATTGAAATATTAATTTTAATTTATTTTAAATCAAATAATCGACCAAAGTTGGTCGGTTTCTTAAAAAATAAAATTCGCGGGACTTAAAAATAATTTTTCACTTTTTGCGCCAAAGAAAACCTACCAAAGTTGGTCGGTTTCATAAAAAAATTAAAAATAAATATATTTTGAAAAACAGACCAACTTTGGTCGGTTTCGTGGTCGCTTTTTGCCAAATTTCTAGTATTGTTTCTCATCCCTTACGCGCGAGATATACGTGAGGTTTAATCCAAATTGAGGTTTACTCCAAATTTAATTTTGCTAAGATTATTTCTCCATTTTTCTGAGCTTACCAGAAAAGTGTCCAAATAGATGTTTACAATTTTGTAACATATGATTTTTTACTTTGTAACAAATATTTTAAAATTATTGTAACTGCTACTTGAATTCTGTAACAGATCTTTTATATTCATATTAGGAGCTGTTTTATCAAGTTTTCAAACACAGAAAAACACATTCATCTTCTATTCTTCTTCAAGCAGTTGTTTTGTGCAAATTACAAATTTCCAGTCATGAGTGTACATATTTGGAGGAGTTGTAAAATCTTGGGGAACGATCGGACTTAATGATTTCCATCCAATCGAGTCAAAATCGCTTTTAAATTAGTGACTTGCCACGACATAGTATTTTTAATAAATTATTTTTGTATTATTCTTGTTCATGGTTAATATTATCTACACATTTTTCTTTACATATATGTGCGATGGCCGATGGCCACTTCTTTCAGCTCAACTTTCAGAAGATATGACATGCCGAAAGCAAAAAAAATGAAGTTTCTAATTTTGGTTGGACATTTCATTCTAAGCTTTGCCTCTTTTTTGTTTGCTGCTCTTAGTTTAGACGACCTAATCATACCGATTCGTTGAATAAAAGATCTTTCTATATATCCAAATTGCTCGTGGTTCAATTCCATACAATGAACCGTCAAAAGACTTTTTCAATCTTTATCCATTACCTAATGTTAGAGGACTTAATTTCCATGTATTAATTAATTACATCTTAATCAAGCCTCAAAATTGAGATTAATTAATCACAACTATCAGGATCCCTCCCCCCGGACCTTAACTCTCTCTGTCATTCTTTTGCAGATTTTAATCCATTTTCATTACATTTAAATACAATTTCAAACTTCGTATTTTACAACTAATAAAATATGGATGAGAGAATCAATCAATTAATCAACTACTAATATTCAAATCCTGAATTAGTTGATTAGTGATGAGAATACCGGAAAGAACTAGCTTAAACTAATTTTTGCTTCTTAATCTTATCAAATCTAATTAAATACTCAATTAATCGTTTGAACCCAATCTTGTCATTTTTTTAATTCCTCGATAATCTCGTAAGTATCAACTTCAATAATTTGGACATTCCTCCGAACCAAATGTGGACACGTGAGTGTTTCCCGTAGTGGCTACTTGTCGGAAATGATGAAACATGGCCCACGTTAATTTCCATCTCATTAGAATTAAAGTTTACAGTCAAATGTGTGTATTAGTTCAGCAAAAAGTTAGGCTGGGGTTTACGTTTTGGAGAAGGCACCCAATGACAACTCCTAAAATGGAAGGTTTGGTTACTTCTCCGTCGACAATGGCTGCATAATCTACAGTCGCTAAGTCTCAGTCGCGTACGCAAGAATTTTTTAGTGTCATTTTTATATTTATATTTAATATTTTTATTTATTAATATATATGTATATTACAAGGCGATATTAAGTGACACTAGTTTAGGCAAGGTGTCTCTGCCTTTTAATATCACTAGACTATATGCTTTTATATATATATATATACGATAAAACGATATTAAGTGACACTGATTTAGGCAAGGTGTCTCTGCATTTTTATATCACTAAACTATAAGCTTTGATCTATTTTCATGCGTATTATTGTTTCGTTTTTCCAAAATATATCATTGTTCAAAGGATCAGAGTGGAAACAAGCACTATAAATTGCAACAAATTGGTCATACATCCTTTAATTTTTTGGGAAAAATTAGAAGAATTAACTTAAATAGTCATTCACCCAATCGCTTCAATTAAAAATAGCCGGTAAACTTATATTATATATATAATTTACGTATTATATGTATATAATTATATATAATCAATGTATAATTTATGTATATGGCTAGAAAAAATAAAAAATAAATAGCATTGGCTATTTGTGTAAAGATACGAAAATTATCGTGCTATTTTGCATATAATGACGTGTGTGTGTTGTGTTATTATATGTCTGATCAGCTCTCTAATTAGTGTTTTGAAGCTTTTTTTAATAATTAAAATACATTTTAGTGAAAAATGGAAGAGGTTGGCCTTGGGTTAGAAGTTCGAGTAATGTTCAATGCATGGGCGAAATTATGCTGTATTATGGATGGTCAACTTACCATCCTTCATCAAAAAATTATACTACGTATAGGGTAAAATATTATTATTTATTAAAATAGATTTAAACACTCTTGGATAGCCCACATGCAAATAGTATTTAAAATCTGAACACCCTTCTTGAATTTTTCTAACACACAAGTGAAAAATTCTCGATTGTTAATCATATGAGGTGAAAATTTTATATACAAAAAGTTACAAGCCACATATAAAAAGTGGCATTCAAGATGAGGACCACAGTACTGGATCATTCAAGTATTTTAATTAGCACACTTTGGCGGTGACGTGGTGAAGATTAGACCCTAATTGATGGATATTTATCTGTTAAGAACTGCTAATTAAGAAACAGTGCCGGATAATAAGGAATCTTGAATCTACTGCACAAATAATAATGACAACGTGATTACATGTGAATGTGAATGACTACAATTGACGGCTCTCTCCTACTATTGATTGCTCTATTATTTTTGGCTCACACATATGCTTTTATGGCTTCAAATTATTACTCTCCATTATCATACTTTTTTTTAGCCACTCTTAGAATGCAATTCTTTTTTATTTAATTTAAGTTTTATTTTACCCTTAATAAAATTATTTAAATTTATATAAAATTGTAACGAACTTCTGAATAAAAAGGAATTGGGATATTGGGCTAGGCGAGTTTGGGCATTCCGAGAGTCACTGCGATTTTAAGTATTGTAGGTGCATCAAAGTTGAGGAGGGGTCGTGGGGGCTCTGCGTAAGATGAGTTTGGGCAAAGCTACCTGGCCTCATGAGATTCCTGTATAATTTTGAAAGTGTATGGGTAGAGCACATTTGGAGTGGTTGACTGAGTTGTTTAATAGTATTATTTTGAGGACGAAGAGGATGACAGATGGGTGAAGGTGGAATACGGTGGTTCCGTTATACAAGAACAAACGTGACATCCAAAGTCACAACAACTATAGGGGCATCCAATTACTGAGTCGTACCATGAAAGTTGGAAGAGAGTGATAGAAGCGAGGGTGAGGAGGACAATATCTGCATTAGACAGCCAGTTCATGTTCATGCTGGGTCGTTCTACTAAGGAAGCTATCCACCTTATTAGGAGGTTGGTGGAACAGTGAGGGGATAGGAAGAATGATCTACACATGGTATTTATTGATATGGAGAAAGCATATGACAAAGTTCCTAATGAGATTTTCTGGAGATGCCTAGAGGCTAAAGGTATGCCAATTGCTTATAATATAGGGTGATTAAGGTAATGTTTGATAGAGCTAAGACTCAGGTTAGGACAATGGGAGGCGACTATGTGCATTTTTTGGTTCTTATTGTCCAAATCTAAATTCGAAGTCGAAGCCGAGCCGAGCGACGACGGCGATGGCGCGAGGCTTGCCTTCTTCTTAGCTCTTTAAGAGCTAAAAGATGAGCTTCTCTATATATACATAAAGATTTTTTTTCCTTCTACCAATGAGGGACAAAGTGCATTAGTAAAGTGAACTCATTCAAACTTTCACTTTTCTCCATTTCTTTTCCCACCCTTTTCCATTCACGCTTCTTTTGTTATTAATAACAAAATCCAACAAAGCGTTTTATATAACTGAAAATCTCGTCATATTCGACGGAGACACAATATCCTTAGACAACTACTCTTTAGTGGTATTATGACAATTAACTATGTAAAGTCAAGATATAACGTATCGGGTCCACTTACAAAAGCCCTATCTAGAGAGCTAGTTGAAAGATCATCAAAGAAAATGGGGTTAAAGGCCTAGGACAAGTCATCATTGCGGTAACTCTACCTAATAGACTGGAGATCCTAAGAGTTTGGTTCAAAGAGATCAAACAAAGTTATGAATGACAGTTCAACATTGTAAAAAACTCAACACATTCTCGTGATGAAGACAATGTTCAAAATGAGGTAAAACATTAAGGCTTTTTGATGAGTTAATAAAGCTTAAAACTTTTTAATGATTTGCTAAGTCTGGCAGGATATGACCAGATGGTGTGTCTTTAGTATTACACGTTTAGAAATTACCTATATAAGTGTGAAGTGTAAGCCGCTCCAAGGGAAATGAAAGTAAAAGCCTATTCTCTAAACACTCATGAAACCAGGTGGTGCTCTTGGCTGAAACGAATACAACCGTGAGAGCCATAGATAGTTAAGGATTGATTGTGTGACTTATGTTGTTTAGGTATACAACAAATCTCGATGGTTCAAAGATATCAAATTTATCGATTGAACGAGTATATCCGATATAAGTTCACTACGCAAAGTTCAAAGGGAAACCTACTTATCCAAATGCAATTAAATCTTGCATGTGAAACACACACATATCCGTGCATTCCTTTAAGTTTATAGTCAATTTTCATTCATGTGGGGTATTGTTGGATTTTGTTATTAATAACAAAAGAAGTGTAAATGTAAAATGGTGAGAAAAGAAATGGAGGAAAGTGAAAGTTTGAATGAGTTCACTTTATATGCGCTTTGTCCCTCATTGGTAGAAGGAAAGAAAATCTTTGTGTATATATAGAAGCTCATTTTATCTCTTAAAGTGCTAAGAAAAAACAAAGCCTCACACCGTCGTCGTCGCTCGCTCGGCTCGGCTTCGGCTTCAGATTTGGAGTTGGTCAAAGATTGATTGATTAATTTTTTTGGAAATTTTTTTTTCTAATATTTAATTTATTAAATTAAATTAATTAACGAAAATTAAATTCAGAGTAACTCATGACCCGCGACCTAACCCGGTTTGGCCTATTTTCTTTCTCGAATTATTTTAAATCCGTAAAATTCCAACATTTATGGTTGTTCCGAAATAGTGTTAAACCTGTTCCAACAGTTATGGCTGTTCTGAAAGGTTACAAACCTTTTTAAAAATAGTACCAAATTGGCTATAAATATACCTTCTAATCCTAGAATATTTAACTACAATATTTTCTGATAATCTTTTTCTTCTTCTGTACAAAAATTTCAGTATGTTTTGCATCCTTTGTGTGGTTCGCTGTTCATCGGCGTTTCAGATACCAACACTCCGGTAAGTTAAATAGTTTTATCCTGGGAGGATATATTCCAAAACTTCGGGTACTTGATGGGAACACTTTTCTTAAGGACACAATGTGTATTCAGTGGGCTATATTTGTTCATATAACGTTTTAAAATTTATTTTGAAGTTCAAATATTGGTTTCAGAATTTATTTCTACTAACTTTCTATTTCTGTTTTCAGAAAGATTACTATTTTATTTATTTACAGCAATACATATTAATAACAGTTATGTGGTTACACCAAGGATCTGCGCTCAACCCATTCTTAGTTGCCTCGGTGACGGGTGCACTAGTACAACATATTCAAGGACAGGTGCCATGGTGTATGTTATTTGCTAATGTCATAGTTCTAATTGACATGACGCAAAGTGGCGTTAACGAGAGGCTAGAGGTATGGAGACAGGCTCATAAGTCAAAGGGTTTCAAGTTGAGCAGGACGAAGACATAATATCTTGAGTGCAAGCTTAGTGCCGAGTCGAGGGAAGCATGCATGGAGGTGAGGCTTGGATCACAAGTCATTTCCAAGAGAGGCAGTTTCAAGTACCTTGGGTCGATTATCCAAGGGGATTGAGAGATCGAATAGGGTGTCACATACCGTATAGGGTTGGGGTGAATGAAATGAAGGTGAGTATCTGGAGTCTATGTGTGACAAAAAGGTGCCACCGCTACTCAAAGATAAATTTTATAGATCGGTGATTAAACCATCTATATTGTATGGGTCTGAGTATTATCCAATTAAGAACTCACATATCTAGAAGATGAAAGTAGCAGAATTGAGGATGTTGGGGTGGATACGCGGGTACACTAAGATGGATAAGATTAGGAATGAAGATATTCAGGAGAAGGTGAGTGTGGATCCATGGATGACAAGATGCGAGAAACGAGGCTCAGAGATTCAAGCACGTACAAAGGAGAAGCCCCGGATGCCCCGGTAAGAAAGTGCGAGCAGTTGGCATTGGTGGGTACGCGCAGAGGTAGAGGGCAGCCAAAGAAATATTGGGAACAGGTGATTCGGGCGGGATATGGTGAGGCTTTCAGATCTCCGAGGACATGTCTCTTAATAGGAAGTTGTTGAGGTCGAGCATTAAGGTTGTATGTTAGGAGGTAGTTGGGAATATCTCTAACTCGTACCCGTGTGAGGCTAGACTGATATGATTTAGTCTTAGACTGCTAGTGATCAATATTGTGTTTACATTACTCTTTCATTTTTATAGTGTCGGGCCTTATTTACTGGTTATATTTTTTCTTTCTATCTATCTACTCGTTCTTGTGATGTTATTCTTATTTCTATTTGTTTTTTGTTGATGGTTCAAACTGTTTCTTTTCGTCTTCTTGAGCAGAGGGTCTATTGGAAACAACCTCTCTACCCCGATGATAGAGGTAAGGTCTGCGTACACGCTACCCTCCGCATACCCTACTTGTGGAATTTTACTGGGTCATCGTCGTCGTTGTTATATATAAAATTGTAATAACTTATTTTAAACCAAAAAATTTAATTATTATTTATTTTTGTTAAATTTCGTGATTAATCAAAAAGAAGAAACAACTCAAATAGTTATTCAGTTAATCTCTTAAACTAAAAATAGCCGATAGATATATAATATACGTACAATTCAGGTGTATATATATACAATCAATACATAATTTATCTATCCTTGAATTTGAATGACTATTTGTGTAACAATCGCAATCAAAAATTGCCACGTAAATTAAGCAAAAGGAAGTACTATGATTTATAGCATTCAGACAAAAGTTATTGTTCGCCAAACCTCTCACAAGAGTGGAGTTTTTTTTGGAGGGGGTGGTCATAGGACTGACTTTTTTTCTTTTTCCGTTGTTCATAGGACTGACTAGATCATAAAAAACGTAGGATTTTTTTAAAGGTTATTATTCAAATACGACACCGCCCACAGAGACTTTTTTATCAAGTGTAAAGTGAAAAGAATCATAGGAAACTGTTAAAGAGTATACGTGAGTATTATGAACTATAGGTGTATGTAAATATGTGGTCATAAAGTAAATAAAAGAGTACAAGAGTGAGAGACAGATGTAAGCCATGTGCATGGTGCAACTTGACATGATTGAATTTAGTTACTTGGTTTTAAAGATACACTTTAATTACCACCCTTCCACATTCACAGCACAAGAAGCTAAAATTTGCTTAAACCTAGTTAAGGACCCAACTATGTTTTTTTTTTTAATTTAGAGATTAAAGATAATTGATTATTCTTGCAAGATTTAATATTTATAAGCTGTACCTAAGTATCTAGGATAATTATTAGCACCTTTTATGCGACTGTGTCAGCAGTAATATTACAGTTGACATTTAAGAACTTTCTTGACAATTTCGTAATATATGTAGGCTATCTGTTTAGGTCATTTACCGGTAATATTTTGATTATTACAGCAGAAAATGATACCAAGATCACCTATTAAAAGGCTGCTATTTAAGAATTAGTCAATGCGTCCTGATTTTTAGGTTTTCAATTTAATTTTGAACTGTCTTGTAGTTAAAATTTTTAATTTAAAATTTTAAGATAAAATAAGTACTTCTTGAATAATCTTTAAATAGTATCCTTGAGAATGAGTAATTGTGCACTTTCCCCATTATTCCATCAAGAAGCTAAGCTTCGAATTACTGAGTCACGAGTTCGAATTTCTACTTCCTATCAAATTTCAGATCTACTTTTGTTTTAAATCATATTGAAGAAAACAAATAATGAGAGTAATACGGCCTTTTATAAATATTTGAATTCACACATGAGAAGAAGGTGACGGATTTACAATGGCTATTCAGTTACATAACAAAATTTTCAAGTAGATTATATTGGTTAAACAAATAACAACAAATAAGAACTATTTACCAACCATTTGAATTTCCAAGATTACCTAATGACATATATACGCATATGATTACGCCATTTTCATTTAATTAAACCATTAAAACGGAGTTGAAATATGAAAGCTAGGTCTGGAGATAAGGGAGGAGCTTTTAGTCAACTTCAACACGAAAGCGACAATTTTATTTTGCTAATAAAATTAAAGCTAAAATTAAAACTGCCCAACCCAAGTCGGCTTTTAGAAATTACTCCTATTTAGGGACCTAGTGTTCCTCCTTAGCTACACTTTTATCTCAATAATACCAATAATCTTTCTACTACAAGCTTTCTTCTCTTCCCTTAACTCCACCTCCTTTTTTTTTTTTACATATTATTTCACTCCTTCATATAATTAGCTTGTGTTCATATTCAAAGCTTTCTTATTTTGATGTTACACTTTAAAAGAAATTGATAACAATTTGAAGAGTTTTAAATTCAAGAAATTATGGAGACTGTGTGTGGATTTGAAGGACATGAAGAAGAAATGGAATTGCCTCCTGGTTTTCGTTTTCATCCAACAGATGAAGAGCTTATCACTCATTATTTATCCCCTAAGGTTCTTGATTCCAACTTTAGCGCTAAAGCTATTGGTGAGGTGGATTTGAACAAAGTTGAACCTTGGGATTTGCCATGTAAGTTTTCTCGACTCATCGGCCACATGAATCCAATGAGTGGTTTCTTGAATTTATCCAAATACATATTCTATCTATGTGTATTTAATTTGTTTTTGAAATGCAGGGAAGGCAAAAATGGGTGAAAAAGAGTGGTACTTCTTTTGTATTAGGGACAAGAAATATCCAACAGGACAAAGGACAAACAGAGCAACAGAAGCAGGGTATTGGAAGGCAACAGGCAAAGATAAAGAGATATTCAAGTCAAAAACATTGGTTGGTATGAAGAAAACTCTTGTTTTCTACAAAGGAAGAGCACCTAGAGGTGAAAAAACCAATTGGGTCATGCATGAATATAGATTAGATGGCAAATATTCAGTCCACAACCTTCCTAAATCTGCCCAGGTAAAAAAAAATCATCATAAACATGTTTTAGTCTTCCCTGTTTAAGGCTGTTTACTTGTTAAAAATATGAGTTCATAACATAATATTTATATGAATTGACAAATTTTTGATATTTTCCTTTTTTTCTGCAGAATGAATGTGTGATTTGCAGAGTTTTCAAGAAAACGTCAGGAGGGAAAAAGATAGCAATCTCAAGTCTAATCAGAAACAACAATATGACAGAAAGTCCACGGTCCTCAAATTTGCCACCATTAATGGACATGTCACCACATAATAATCAGATTATAACAACAACCAGAAGTAGTGGAGAGACAAGTAATTCTCATGTGACCTGCTTCTCCGATTCAATGGAGGATCAAAAACCTCAAACACATCAACCTCTGGCTTCTTCTCCTCCTTCTGTTGATTTCCCAAAATACCCTTCAAATATACCAAACCAAGTAATGCAACCCTACACTGACAATTTCCAGTATGTAGATTCTGGACTGATGCAAGATAATTCTATATTGAGGCTTTTACTGGAAAACAACAACAACTATGGGTCAGAATCAAAACACAACAATCATTTGAGAGGTTACGAGGATCATAATGACTTCAATATCAATTCAGCTGGGCCAGTGGACCTTGATTGTCTCTGGAATTATTGAATTTGATTAGAGTTTGGATAAAATATTTAAGTAGGGACTTTAGTTTGTAGTGATTGAAGGCTTGACATGCAATAGAAATAGCAAAAAAAAAAAAAAAAAAAAAATAGATTGAATGTGGGACAGAGGGCAGAAATTGTTGCTATTGTTAGGTCACTGTTTGTGTATAGATTTGGCTCCACGGGAAATAATACAGAAGTTAATTGGTTTGTTAATATCAAAATGCAGTTCAGTGTTTCAGGGTTATGAGCATTTGAACTGTTTGTTAGCTAAGGATCATGTAAAACAAATTTTTCACCTATGTATTTTAGAGTAACACTTACTGACGGCGTAACTGGTAAAGTTGCTAAGCTTCTTGTAAAAATACAAGGTAAAATTGTATACAATAGACATTTATAGCCGACCCTTCTCCGGACCCTGCACATGAAAGGAATTTAGTGCATTGTGCTGGTCTTTATTTACAACAACAACAACCCAGTATAATCCCATTTAGTGGGGTCTGGGGAGAGTAGTGTGTACGCAGACCTTACCCCTACCCTGGGGTAGAGAGTCTGTTTCCAAAATAGACCCCCGGCATCCTTCCCTCCAAGAACTTCCCACCTTGCTCTTGGAGAGACTCGAACTCACAACCTCTCGGTTGGAAGTGGGGGTTGCTTACCATCAGAGCAACACCTCTTGTCTTCTGGTCTTTATTTACTAACAGCAAATTTTAACTTATTATAGCAGGTTTCAAGTTATAATATCAAGATTGCTATAAAAATTTATTTATTATTGTAAGTTAACTCAAACTCTTCATGAAAAGCAAAAACTTCACTAAAAAATGGCCTCTTTAATTCTCGCGGTTATCTTTCAATGATGTACTTAGTGTTAGAAAATTTGATTAGTGTCCTGCTTTCAAATCTCAGTTAGTTAGGAGGATTCATATTTTATTACATATTAGTTAGATTAGTAGGTTATGTGATAGCATCATATGTTAGAAGTTTGTGGGATGCACCAAATAAGCACAGAGATAGAGTGGTAAGTAATCTTTCATCCTTAATTAAAGGTTTTGTATTCGAGTTCCTGATTATAAAGTCGCCTTTGTTAGGAAACGCTTTCCCCTAAAGTGGGACTTTCCGGCGCGAATTCAAATTTAGTCAGGCCCTAGCGTGTATACCGAATATCGAATGAAAAATCAAAAAATAAAGGTTTGTGGGATGCACCATTTCGTTGCCTTAGCTCAGCCTCTCGTCATTATACAAGAGGATGATTCGTATATGAACTCTTTGCAATTCCTACTATTAGGCTACCAACCCAGTTATATGGCTCATCTGCGAGATTGCAACTTTTTTGTACAGCTACACAAAAGCCATATTTGACATTTTTTTTTTGTTATTATCGTGTCATTTGATGATAGGCTATAATTACGTATTTTAATTGATTATTATATTTCAATTCACTTCACTTCAGTTGAATTTGTGCTTTAATCGCTAGTGTTTTGCATTAATTGTGTGTTCTATGCCTTGTAGGAGTGATTCCGGGCTATGTAGATATTATGGAATAAATTCAAGTAATTTGGAGCTTTGATATCTGAGTAAAAGCCAAAGGAATTATACCGGATCGTGTTCGGGATGAATGGATGATAGTTAAGAATGAATGAAGAATCGAGTAGGCATATTGTGCACTGTCTAATAAAATGCACATAATTTTTCGCTCAAAACTCTATTTGGGCTCCACAATATATGGTTGGAAAGCTAATTCAAAGGGATACAACTTTTATATTTTATGTTTTTTCAAATTTCAAACGGACTGCAGTCAGGTACGTGGTTGAATTTGCGGTTGTGGACAGAATATTATGCAAAATCCGCGGTCAGGTCCTCGGTCGAATTCGCGGCGGTAGACGTCGTGACCTGGAAAAGTGTCCCTTTTATGGAGAAGAAGGTATAACTGTTTGGGACCGACCCTACTTGGTATATATACATGGAAACGATATTTTGAGCACCTTTGGCATACATTTGACATACTTTTGACATAATTTAGACCTAAGGAGGCTAAGGAGAGCAGGGATTCGATTTAAAGAGGCAAGAACACACTGAGAGCAATGTGGAGAATTATTCTACAAGTTTCTCACTTCCTTCTTCCTATTTCTATTATTAGTTATGAATTCTAGTAATGTAGTTTTGTATATTATTATGAATAGTTAATTTGTGATCTAGGGTTTTGATGGAGCCTTCTGGAGGATGAATTCTTGTTATGTTTTTTATATAATTGAGTCGTTAGATTTCTCTATTTGTTCAACTACGTGTTTGTTGCTGTTGATTGAATGTCCATCAATTGACTGTGCCTATTTAGTGTGTGCTACTCGAGAGAGAATATATATTTAGATAGTTCTTGAACAACATCACTCCAAACGTAGGTGAAAGATTAATACAGAGGGTTTAAAGGCGGGATTAGAGATAATGAAACATTAGTGCGATTGTAGTGAGCGGTGAATTAAGTGCCAGCTAATGTAGCTTGAGAGAATACATCTAGTAAATTACGGTAGTTGCTCGAGAGGTAATTACGACAGCTAAAAAGTACTCACGATCGGTAGAGAATACTTAGGTGAATTTATAGAAGACACATCGGGAAGGATTCCGATAATTGGGGAAATCATAACTCTAGACCTCCTTAGTCTTGTTTTCATTCCTTATCCATGTTAATTGATAGTTGTACTGCTTTCTAGTTTGTTAGTTAATTAGATAGAAATAAATATTATAATCTTTATAATTAGGTAATTTTTTGGACTTGTATTTTTTAGAGATATTGAACATTTATAGTAAAACATGAGTACTCTGTGAGATTCGATACTGACTTTTAGACTGAATTATATTTGTAACGTCCGCTTATATATTTTAAAACTAGAGTTAGGCATGATCATTAATGTAGTTTTTATTTTCCTAGATTAAGAAATTGTCCGTGGTTTTGTATACTGATAGTATATAATTTCTTTTACACTATCACGTTAAGAGACACGCAAAAATAAGTAAATTGTCCATAATAAATCATCTAGTGACCTAAGAAATAACACGATAACATATCATAAAGATCAATGTGTATAAGTGAGCGTTAGACAAAAAGAAAATTATAACTTATAGTGCTTTTTATTTAACTTTTGAATATTTATATTGTTATTTTAAAACAATAATGATGATCGGATTAGCTCTAAAAGATAAGTGGGCCCTTGATAAGCTGAATAATTTATATCAATTTATACTATATTAAAGCACGAAGGTCTTTAGTGAAATGGTGTTCCCCTTTTTTACTCTTTAAAAATAAATTTTACAAAAGATAAAATTATAATTTAGTTAGTTTCCTAATATTTAGGGCTTTAACATCAAGTATAATTTTAATAATTAAATCTTTCCTTATTCACTAATATTTAGGAGTTCTAAATCAACTAAAATTTTAAACTTATGTTAAATATCTTTTTCCTAATAAGAATAAAAATATTTGGAAAAAATACTTACATAGAAAGTGAGTTTCTTTTTCCTACTACCGACGATAGACGTTTTGTAATTTTTGTCTTCTTACGAATTTTTCCTCTTTATTTTCTTTCAAAAGAAACTATTGATTGTTTGCTCAAAAAGTTACGCTATATTTTATAAATATAAAATAATATATATAAGTTACGGGTAAATCATAGCAAATTATAATAATTCATGAACCATGTGAAATGAATGATAATAAACACTCAAGATTAGGAGAAGAAGTACTAATAACTTTTATTGATGATATTAATTTGGTGAGTCTCTCCATGAAGAGGATCATAGCCTTACAATGACGTCTTATCTTCCCATGAGGGTGGTACTTCTTGTATGTTCTCCCTCTCTCTCTCTTTCTCGAGAATAGTGATGAAGAAGAAGTCCCCTTTCTGTGGGTTCATTCTTCTAGTATTTATAGTTGTGAGCTCCGTTAGTAAGAAAACAAGTGGCCGTGATCACGCTGAGATTTCGTCCCCATGGGGAGGCGGATAGGTCGTGCCTTTGTGGATCCTACTGAAATAGAGTCGAATAATGTTATAA
The DNA here is from genome assembly GCA_032618575.1 of Nicotiana noctiflora. Taxonomy (NCBI): domain Eukaryota; kingdom Viridiplantae; phylum Streptophyta; class Magnoliopsida; order Solanales; family Solanaceae; genus Nicotiana; species Nicotiana noctiflora. The sequence continues at coordinate 97,615 of JASVEL010010320.1, forward strand.
ACAAGTGGCATGACCGCTTATTAATTAGGGATTAGCTCAAGATGCGATTAACTTTGTTAATTATCGTGGGGTCGAATTCTGACACATACAGTTAGTCTCTCCATTTATCGAGGTCGTGCTCTAGCCGAACTTGATGAACAGACTTCATCGATTGTAATCTGAACAGGGACGTTAGCTGTTGCTTCGATCTACACCGAATTCTTTTTGGTGATGGCCCGAATCTTGTAGAATGTCGGCGTTATGTCATCGCATTACCAAATTGCTGTATATTCAGGGCGGAGTGCTTCTCTTTGATGAAGATATATAACGTTTTAACACACTTCGAGCGAGACCGAACTTTGTTACGTCCTGGTCTTCGCATTTGCTTGTGTTCGTATTTGTCAACGAAGGGGATGGTGCGTGTGAGATGCGGCCGAAGGGAGCAATCGTGCGCTTGGTACTTCGCTGATAGCGTCCAAAATTTTGAAGGCTTACGGCGCGCTCTCCCAGCGTTTGCAAGCCGTTACGATAGTTCCAACAGAGAGACGTTGGAGGATGGTCGAGAGGTGTCTTCGTAGTGCTTGCAATAATGGCTCATGCCTTGGTAGAATCGAACCATTTTACGTTTGGTCATGTAGTTGATGGTGGCCATTGGGTTTCCCGAAGGCCAATTACGTTGCCTATAAAGGTAGGTTGAGGCATTCATTTCTCATTACTTCATTGTTCATTTGAGAGCGATTCTGAGGAAACTTTTTCATTCTGCTAATTCATCTTCTTCTCTCTTTTCCCGATTATGATATTCACAGAATTCTTCTTTAGTAGATCAGCAACGGCAGGTAGTTCTTCACACGCTGCTCTTCTGATGGATTTGCCGGTCAATTTTTTGGCAGTTGAAGGGCCACTACCGGTAATTGGAGGTACAGAGCAGATAGAGACCGGAGAAGTTCCGTTAGTTGACGAGATAGTTCCTCGGCCCGGAGGTCCGGCGATTGATTTTACCGCCGATGGTGGAGAGAATCTAGTGGATGAAGCCCCATTAATGGGGGAGATTGGAATGGCCCGATTACGGGAATAGGGGGTCATTCCTACCCATGCGGACATCGTCCTCACTAGAAGCGAGGAGAGGGTCCACACCGACCGCATGGGATATTGCGTCTTTTATGCGTATCCCTTCAGGTTGTGATTTAGGATTCCGCTCCCAATATTGGTAGTGGATTTCTATCGTTACTACGGGGTGTGCCCGGGTTAGCTCACTCCTTCTCTCTAAAAATTACTGGCAATATTTATGAAGTATGGGGAACTGACCGGTAGGGTAGTCACGCTGCAGCACGTGCTCGGCCTTTACGCTCCCAGATAGTCCGTGGCACCATGCTTCGGGCGTGCTCTTGTGGGTCGAGGGGCCTGACTACAATGCTGGACGATGAGGTCAACCCCAACCCTTTTGAGCACTTCTTCTATATCAGGACCGAGCATTTAGTGGCGTGCCCTACTGGGTTCTCAAAGTCTTGGAACCATGCACGTAAGTTCTTTTATCGTCGTATTATTTTTTCTTCTTTTCCTTATGTCTCGCATTCATGGGTGTTGACTTGTGTCAATTATGTAGCCGAAAAGTCACCACCGGCTCCTTTAGATGGGATACGCGGGTTGATTGAGGTCGTGCTCCCTTATTCCGAGGGTGTTCGTACGTGGGAGTCTTTCTAGGAGAGACATGGCCGCAGGCCTACTACATGTGAGAAATTGGCTTCTTCCTTTGTTCTGTTTTGGTTCGGCTTTATTTACCAACTTTGCTTTTCTGTAATAGTAGGGAGAGCACGTCGAGGCAGGGCTCCTCAGTTGGCCTTCCGGCATCCGGGTGCAGTTGCTCGGCTTATTGCAGCACTAGCACCACGCCGCGGACAGAGGGCAGTGTCAGTTGAGTCTTCGGCGGCTCCTTCCCCACCACGGGCTTCCCTTCGGGATGAGGGGCTATCGGGGGTTGTGCGCTCTAGGGACAAATCGCCCTAAGGCGTGGAGGAGGAGGAGAGGTCGCTAATCAGGCGTAGGGTCGTGTTCATACCGGCTCCTCATAGGATAATTAACTTGGACTACCCTCTGGCGAATGCGGAAGAAGGTAAGATCGCGGCGCCTGCGTTTGAGGGCGAACAAATAGTGGGGTTATCCCTGCTGGCTTAGGCCATGATGATATTGTCGCTTCGTCGACTCAGTTAGTGACTCCCATCGTTGAGACAGGGGGGAGTTCTCAGCGGTTGCTGAGGTTCGTGAGCCAAGTGTCCCATTGGCGGTTGTGGCATGAGGAGGAAGAGACGCTGCAGGAGAAGAGTCTGAATCTGAATCGGATTTGGACCCCGAGGACGTCCGCATGTTCTGGGAAGGCTTCAAAAATTATGTCGTGCACGTAGAGGAAGATCTCGCCTCATCGAGGTCCCCACGGATTTAAACTTATTGCTCCAGGGCTCGAGTTTGGTGCCGCAGTTTGGGCTGCTATGCTCAGAAACTGAGAACGCGTCGCTGAGGGACGCCACGGATATCGGGCTTATGAATTAGGTGGCCATAATCGTCTTGAGGGTACGTAATCGGATGTTGGTTTGCTTCTTTTTTGCCTTGTTTTACTTTCCATTCTAACTGTTGCCTTTATTTTGCAGTCTTATTTGCTGGAGGTGGAGAGCATCCGTCGAGCTAACGTTCGCTCGTCGGTATTTTTGCGGGTGTTGGAGAAGTATCACCGCTACCGGGATGGATGCCGGGAGATGAGCGCGCGCTTGAGAAACAATCCCCGTAGCCGGGCCCTGGTTGAGGAGTTGGCGAGGTGGAAATTCCAAATGCAGCAAACACTTGGCAGGGTAAGTGCCCTTGAGGAGCAGCTCCCTCGGAAGGACGAGGAGCTCGAGGTGGGGAAGAGGGCCGTGGCCAAGTGTAAACGCCAGGGCCTGGCCAAGGCAGCGGAGGCCCTATTGATGATTTGCCTTATTGTTTATATGTTTATCACTTAAACATGATAATGTAATATATGATTTTATCTCAAATGCCACGATGACTAACTAATATTGTTTGGTGTAAGACAATACTGAGTTTTCTTTAAAAAATAAATTTACTGTAGAACTGGGCTTGATGTTTAACCGAGGCATTTTAGTTTGGAGCAATGCCCTTGTCATTAATTCTAACTATCTATGAAATTTCAAGATTCGGTTCAAACTATTGGGTAAACATTTTCTTTCTTCTTTTCTTTTTATCTTGAAGTTGAGCATTTGTTACCCATAGAGATGGCAAAATGCTTATAAGAAAATAGTTATCTACTCATATTATTCATTAAAAAATAGGTTGGATCATAATTTTTTTTAAAACATGTCATATGGATAAGATAATTATGGACAACTAATGTGTTTAACTTTTATATTTATAAAGTCACAATTGAGGGTTTAAGTTTAGGAGACTAGTAATTTTCTCATAAGTGATTATATTCAAGAAGTCATGAATAATATGATTATTCATATTATCCGTTGGATAACCTGTCTTTTAACCGCCTCAAATAAGGACCATGACAGATAATTTATCCGTTGTTTGAATTATCCATTTTTAATTCGCTCATATCCGACTCAACCCGTTCGTTAACTGCTCCTAAACTAATACATGAAGATCAGATCTTCGGTTGTTTTTATCTTGTGTTACTCAGACAATTTTTGCCTAAAACGTTTTGTTTGAATGGTCAGAGTCATTCAATATATTATACCCTCCATGAGAGAGTTGAAAGTCTACTGTCCCTTCAAATTTAATATTTCTAAAAGTCCAATAATTAGAATGCAGACCTTAAATAAAATACAAAATGTTCTGGAAAAAAGAAGTTGCAAATTTCAGTATTTAATTGCTGGGAAGAATAGTACTTGGTATATTCAATTATTTGTTCCGAACTTGGTATATTTTATTACATCCAAATTCCAATATTGTTAGCTCAAGGGATTTATTTATTGGTTAAGTGAGATGCGCGTCTCCAGAATAATCGTCTTTTGGGATAGATTTATCATACATCATTCTGTCGTGGATTATGAGGCATTAATTGGAAAATTCGCCCAAATATACCACTTATATTCTTTACTTTGTTTTTTTAATTCTCAATGACTTATAACCTGTTTTGCCAAGTTTTTTTTGGCCAAAAATACTTTTTTTTGTCAAAAATATTTTTACCGAAAATTGAGGTATTTGGCCAAGCTTTTAGAAGGAAAAAAAGTGTATTTGAGGAGAATCAGAAATAGTTTTGAAGAAGCAGAAAAAGTAGCTTCTCTCCATAAACACTTCACTTTTTTTTAGAAGCACTTTTGAGGGAAAAAAATACTTAGAAGCAATTTTTTAAAGTTTGGCCAAATACTAATTGCTGCTCAGAAGTGCTTTTCAAATTAATTAGCCAAATACAAACTATTTCTTGCTAAAAATACTTTTGAAAAAAATACTTTTGAAAAAAAATATTTTTTAAAATAAGCTAATTTTTACCGCTTGGCCAAACGAGCTATTAGTCCAATTCCTACTTTATAATGGAGATGCCTATTTATTAGAGAAATTTATGTTATATACCTACTAAAGACAAACTAATTACCCGTTTTTACCTACTCTCTAAGTTATTACATTATATACCTAGCGAACCAGAACTATTTACCCGTGTATTCATTCTTGTTTATTCTTCTACTACAACTATGCAGTTTAAAGTTGTCTTGTATGTTTTCTCTATAAGAAAAAAAACGCATCAATTTTAAGGATGAACTTCAAGCTTGCAATTCAGATGATAGAAAATAACTTAACATGCTAATAGTTTTGACAAAAAAAAAAGATGATTATTAATCTCAAGTTGAAAAAATACAAATTTACATAAACAACTCGATTCCATAATTGAATTAAAAAACGGAGAAGAAGAAAGCTTACAGTAAGGAGTTTCTGGATCCAGAAACGAATTCAAATTTGAAGGGCGTCTAATTAACAATGGATCTAAAAATGGGTTTGTGAGATTTGCATGGTAAGAGCAAGAAATTAGGGATTGTTTAAAGGGGATGGCATCTGCTTACTTGGTCTCTGTAACCGTTTGCTTTGTTTTCCTAAAATTGTCTGGGAGAAAGACAGTGAAATCGAGAAAAGTTAGGGTAACCAAATAGTCTGGGAGAAAGACAGTGAAATTGTCTGGGAGAAAGACGACTAATTTGTATTATATACCCAAATAGTATACAAATATACCATTTTAGTATACAACTCATTCCAACTATATACCCTATTAGTATAACTATATGCTATATTGGTATCATATGCTAGTTAAATTATTTTTTGGTTGTATTTGCTGCATTTAATCGTTACAATATTTAATTTTCTTTTAATAATAATAATAATATAGTACAATATCTTGAAATACCTTATTATATTGATATGTGATACACTATTTTTTATTTTCTCTTTATGTATGTGTGTTTATGTAATAGTAGTATAGTCATATAGTTGCCGAAAATTAACTAGTAAAACTGTATACCATGTTGGTATAGTTATATGTCATATTGGTATCATATGGTAGTTTGAACATTATTTTGGTTGTTTTAGTTGCATTTTAAGTGAGTTCTATTATGAAATTATTTATATCAACATGAGTTGCAATAATGCTGGAATTTTTAGGTGATGATGGACATAAATTATGTGTATTAATAGTTATATATATATATATATAACTAGCAAGTTATTTTGCGAATATTTAACTAGCAATACGAGCATGTAATTTTCTCATACTTTTATTCCGTCCTTTAATTTTTTGGTAGAGTAGTATAGTCACAAATAGCTGTAGCAATATTCTAGAGAAATCATATGCTCTATTAGTATACATATATACCATATTGGTATCACATGTTACTAGAAGTCTTTTTCGCTACTTATACTTTTGTTCTATTTTTTAATACTTGATATCAGTTTTATTCTAACTAGTATAAATGAAGATTTGATTGCCATAGATTATATTTTCTTGCTCTATAACTAGTTGTATTACTGCAAATGATAGAGTGTGTATTGATATTTATAGGGAAGGAGATCAAGATTTTATGACAATCACGTATTGATTCTTAGAATCTGATTATGTAATTTATGGTGTTCAACAGTAATCAATGTGATATTCAGTGCATTAGATCAAGTAACAACTGATATATTTCAGTTTACTAATTTAATTGAACAAATGAGAAAGAAAAATAAAATAAAAGATATATTTTACTAGTTATATTAAAAAGAGATAGAACAAATATTTACTGTATGAATTATTATTTTTTTGTATAAAAAAAAGAATGATAAAAATAATAAAAATAGTAAATAAAATTAGATTATGAATTGAAAAAGAATATAAAAAAAACTAAATGAAATTAGAAAAGAAAAAAAAATAGAAGAAAACGAGAAAAAAAAGCAGAAAAGTAAAAAAGTAAAAAAAAAAAGAAGAAGAAGAAAAGAAGCATTGAAATAAAAAAAAATTAGAGAATAAAGAAAAAATTCTCTACAAAAATTACTATGATTAGGAAATGTAATTAGTTTATGGGTAGAAAAATAAATGGGTAGACAAGGGTAAATAATTTTGTTTTTGTGGGTAACTGTGTCAAACTCCCTATTTATTATATTACCCATTTGCAACGAATTGAATTCCGCTCCCTTTTGAAAAGAAAAGTATATTTTAAAAAAAGAAGGGTGGCCACTGCTGATGGATGATGTATTACCTACTTAACAATCTGCAAATGCAATAATGTTTGAGTGATGATATGCTATAATTAAGTATTTTAGTATTTATTATATTCTAATTTATTGTATTTTAATTGAATTTGAGTTTTAATCTTTGTACTAAATATGTATTTTATGTTTTGTAGTAGTGATTTCGATCTATGTAGATATTATGAAATGAATTTACGCTATTCTGGAGCTTTAAACTTTGAGTAAAGATCCAATGATTAAGTTGGGATCGTATTCGGGGATCAATGGATGATAGCGCACTTTAAGAATGAAACGAAGAATCGACTAGACATACTACATAATGTCTAGTAAAATGCACATAACTTTTTCCTCATAATTATGTTTGGGCTCCACGACATATCGTTGGAAAGCTATTTAAAGGGATACAACTTTCGTATTTTACCAAATTTTCACATCCGCGCTGAGGCTGTGTATGTGCATGTGCAAATTTTACAGAGCGAGAGTCATATTTCGCGTAGGAAAAGGTGATTCATCTCGGCCCAACCCTACTTGGTATAAACACATGTAAAAAATGCTATTGTGAAGACTTTTGACGTACTTTAGACCCGGAATTCGACCTAAGGAGGCAAGAACACACTAGGAGCAATGCGATGAGTTATTCTATGAGTTTTTCACTTCATTGTTCATATTTTCATTGTTTCTTATGAAATTTAGTATTGTAATTATGCATACTATTATGAACAACTAATTTGTTATCTAGAGTTTTGATAGAAGTAAGATGAATTCTTGGTATGTTTTTATATATTGAGCTGTTGGATTTCTCTACCTGCTCGAGAGAAAGTATGCATTTAGATAGTTGTTGAACAACATCACTCCTAACGTATGTGAGGCATCAAGAAGGAGGGTTTATATATGGGATTAGAGACAACGAAACTTTGGTGCGATCGTAGTGAGCAGTAAATTAGTATCAGCTAGCGTAGTTCGGGAGAATACGTCTAGTATATTGTGATAGTTGCTAGAGAGAGAGCTACGACACACAAAGCACCACGATCGATAGAGAATGCATAAGCGAAATTATAGAAGACGTAGCGGGAAGGATTCTGACAATTGGAAAATGATAACTCTAGACCTCCATAGTCTTGTCTTAAATTCCATCATTGTTAGTAGTTGATAATTTTATTGCTTTATAATATCTGTTAGTTAATTAGTTAGAGATAAAATCTCTATAATTAGGAAATTATTTGGACTTGTATTTCTTAGCGATATTGAACAACCATAGCTAAATCTTAGTTCTCTGTGGGATTCGTCTCGGGACTTGTAAACCGAAATATATTCTGCAACAACCGCTTTATTCTTTTTATAAGATACTGTTGAGCGTGATTATTAAGTTAAATAAAAACTTAAAACAACATCTCGAGCGTCTCACTCGTTGTTTGATACATATATTAAGTACTTCAAAAAGGTTTTCTGGAACTATGTTGACGTGTGAAACTGCAATGGTTGAGGTTTTGCCCCAATTGACTAGAAGTGTATTTTATTTTTCTTTTACTTTTGTAAATGGCTAGAGAAAGAGTGGAACATGGAAGTATGAATGCATGGGTTTCCATATAACATATATACGATGAGTTTAGTTAAATTATATATTCTGACGATCTGTAAGATTTTTTTACGTTTACTCTATCAATAACTTTTTAACATATCATAGTATATTACTTATAATTACTAATTTTGGTGAGTGATCCATAAATTTACTGTCATTATCTAATAAGATTTGATTGTGTAAATAATATCTACACATTAGCTCATAAAAGTTAAAAATCTTCCATAATATATGATTTTGCTCTACATGAAATGAAAGAAAAAGACGGATGAAGAGAGACAAAGCAGCATTCGCAGAATTTACGTCATTTGTTTTTTGTTGCGGCAACTAACAACAATTATCGGCTAATGCCATGGTTTCTCCTTTTAATCCTCTCTTTTAACATATGCCGAGGTTGATGGTTATGGGTTCATGTGTGTGCGTGAACCCATGCCTAAAGACTCCTATGGTGCAGTTATTATTGGGTACATCTCGACAAGTGAAATTGGTGGTTCAAATCCCACTTTAAACGGTTTTGATTTCGGCAACAACAACAACAACAACAACTCAGTATATTCCCACAAAGTGGGGTCTAGGGAGGGTAATATGTAGACATGCATTACCTCTACCTAAGAGGGCATAGAGGCTGTTTCCAATCGACCCTCGGCGCAGGGGAGAGAAAGGCAAACAAAAGCAAAAACAAAAACAACATTAGTTACACCAGCATACATCGCACAAATAGAATTTGGATGTATTGTTATGTAGAAGTGCATCTAGAATTTATATTTGACGGGTTTAATTTTAGTTTCTTATCATGAACTCACTATATTTTTTAAATTATAGGTTCAAAATTATATTCTATTTGAAATTTTAGTAATTTTCACGTATATATTTATACACATAGTGTGTGAATTTGGATGTTCGTGAGCTTAGCATTAGAAAGAATGGGCCGTTTCTCCATCTTATGACCTCAGATGAGGCTGACATATTAAACTGGCCCACATGGCTGGAATTTTATTTTTTTGGCCCATAATGCTACCAAATGACTCCCTAAGAAAGAATGGAGAAATTTTCGTTCCTATGTCATAGTATGAAATTATATTACCAAATATGTTCATAGTTTGCTCATTACCCTTCATGCTAATAGTATTATTATAAAATATAGACAATGCATTAAATAAGGAATTATTGTAGCTGTAGGATTCCTTATTTAAGCGCGCAAAAATTGGAAATTAAATATTCTTCAGATCTTCCACAACGCAAATCACGCACATTCATAAATATCACGGCTTCGTTTCAAATTTTCCATACTCTATTTTTGCGATACTCTGTTTTCAAAATTCTCTCTATTTCTCTCAATCCCATATTTTAGTAATACAAAGCAAAGGAAAAGAGAGCAGCAATTCCACCACTGACATCCATTAAAAAACGTTGAAGCTTTGAATTCAAATTTGAGTTTTTAAAAAAAAATTATTTGTTTGGATTAGGTGTTGTTGAAAATAATTGGGAATATTGTTTGGAGTTTATATCTCAATTTTGAGGGGTTCTCGTAGAGATTAGACTTGATTTTCAATGAATTTCAGATTGAAACTTGAAAAAGAAGAAGAAGAAGACGACGACATGACATACATTATATTGCAAAAGTTATAGAAAAATTATAGACTATTATTTATTTATTTTTCTTTTATTCATTTACCTACTGTATGAAAGTTGAACAATATTGTATAAAAATTATATTTAAGTGGATGATTTAGTACTGTTTTGGACAAAACTATATTTCAAAAATGTGATACATACATTTCAGGGGAAGTATGTCGAGTCCAAATATGTACTCAGTTGTAGATATTTTATTGATTAATTGTAAATTATTTGTATTCTGATTGTAGATGCTTTATTTTCTGTTTTTACAAATAAAAAATGACCAAAACTTCTACAAATCTTCTGAAAAAATGCAATTTTGTCAAAAATCCAATTCTGCTACAATTGAAGAGGAATTGGGATATTAAAATTTAATGTATCGAGTTTGTAAATATTTCGTAGATAAATTGTAGATTATATGTATTCTTGTAGATGCTTTATTTTCTGTTTTCACAAATCAAAAACGACGAAAATTTCTACAAATCTTTTGCAAAAAATACAATTATGTCGAAAATCTCAATTATGCTTAAATTTAATAAGAATTGGAATATTAAAATTCAATGCACCCAGTGTAACGACCCGGCCCGTCGTTACGGAAATTTACCACCCTGTTCATGTTGCAATTACATGTTTTATGCTTTTATATCAATGTTAGAGCCTATCGGGTGAGTTAGGAGTGAATTGAATTGAAAATGAAGCAAATAGCATGTTTAAAGGAAGTTTGAATATGGAAAGTCAACCTAGAGTTGACTATCGAGTTAGAGTGCTCGGAATCGGATTCTGATGATTCGACTAGTTTCGAGGGATTATTTATGACTTAGGAGAGCAATCGGAATTGAATTTGGAGATCCGGTGTAGAAATAGCTTGAATTGGCTAAGGTTGAATTTTGGTGAAATCCGATCGATAGGTGAGATTTTGATCCGGGGGTCGGAATGGAATTCCGATAATTCCTGTAGCTTCATTATGTGATTTTGGATGTGCCTGCAAAATTTCAAGTCATTCGGACGTCGTTTGGTCGGGTTTTTGATGGAATATGTAATTTGGAAGTTTTGAAGAAACTTAGGCTTGAATCCGTGTGTAATTGGTGATTTTGATATTTAGGATGGTGTTTTTATGACTGGAACGAGTTCGTATCGTGTTTTGGGGTATGTTGGTGGTTTTTGTTGGGGTCCCGGGGGCCTCGGGGTGAATCCGAACCATCATCCGGCACTTGGAAGCAAGAAATGGTGTGCTGTAAATTGCAGATCACTGGGCAAAATTTAAGCCTTCGCGTTCGCGAGGGCTATGCCGCGTTCGCGTAGGCTGGGGCCGGGTGACCATCGCGTTCGCGAGGGATGGTAACGCGTTCGCGTATAAGAGAGTTGGAACGCATCGCGTTCGCGTGGAGTCAGGCCGCGATCGCGAAGAAGGATTAGGCGAAGCCACGCGTTCGCGTGAGGGACTACGCGTTCGCGTAGAGGAAAAGTCCGAAGGCTGGAAAGTTGACCTTTGCGGACGCGTGAAAGAGTGTCACGTTCGCGATGAAGAAGAGGGTTAAGGCATCGCATTCGTGTAAGAGGCGTCGCGAACGCGATGAAGGAATTGGCCAGGCAGTGAGTTTAATTGCAGAACAGAGGGCTTACGGGTTCATATACCCAAAATACCATTTTTGAGCCCTAGAGAGAAGAAATCACGGGAAAACGCTGGGAAATCATCGGGTATTCATCGGAGGTAAGTTTCTTGACTCAAAAACATCATTTTATGGTAGAATTAACATCAATCTTCATGTATTTGGGTAGAAATTGTGAAGGATTGTGGCCTAGATATTGAAAACGAAAATTTGGGTTTTGAAAGGCCAATCGAACTCCGATTTTGGTAACTTTTATATGTATGGACTCGTGGCGAGACGAGGATTCTGGAAATATGAGTTTCGAAATTTTTCGAGATGTGGGCCTGGGGCTCGGGTTTTGCAAATTTCGTGATTTTTGATATTTTTCGAGTTCTTTCGATTGGGTGATGTTCTATTAGCCTATTTTGATATATTTGTGATTATTTGTGCTAGTTTTGACGTGCGTGGATGCCGGTTCGAGGAGCTAAGGCATCGCGGGCATGAGCTTTCGTCGGTTCGAGGTGGGTAATACTTGTAAATGATGTCCCGAGGGTTAGTAAACCCCGGACTTGCACATCTTAGTGCTGTGTTGAGGTGACTTGCACGCCGGATAACGGGCGTGGGGTAGAGCACCATTGGGGATTGTGACTTGGTCTGTCCCGCGTAATAAATAATAACACCTAATTGTTAAAATGAATTGGACTAATTATCATGTTTGTGCTTCGTGCCAATTATTTGAATCCTTCAGGGATTGGTATCGCTGTTTTGATAATACTGTGCATATGTTATTCTAAATTTAAGGTTTAAAATGGTATTTTTGCTAATCACTATGTTTGTAAGGTTAGGAAAAACTTGAAAAAGGTCTTAATAACATTTTTAGTTGTGAGCTAATATGATATTGTTGCCCGTAGGGCTTTCTTGATTATTTGTTAGATTGATTGGGCCGAGGACCATATGTTAGGGCATGACATTTCATGTGAGCATATGCATATACATGCATGGATCGGACTGCACGCCGCAGTGGTATACGGATCGGGCTGCGCGCCGCAGCAGGTGTGATATTAATATTGTGCTTGGGTTGTAGGAGTCCCTCCGGAGTCTAAACCCCCACAGTGAGCACGGGTACCCAAATTGGATCGGGCTACGCGCCGTAGCGGTCATATGCATTGCATGGCATACATACATTGGTTTACGTGTACTACGTGGCATAACATTTAGCACTCATACATTACTGGCACACATGCATTAGTTGCCTTATTGACCAGATCTCCTGGTGTAAATTGATAAGGAGTGCTGAGCCCGAGGGGCTGATTTGAGTGCGGACTTGCACTGCTTGAGATTGTATCTAGGTATTGGTATATTATTATGAAAGAAAGTAGCTAAAAATTGAGATTTCTAAATAATCTACTCACATATGCTTGAAAGAAATAAAAAGATAGTTCTGTATTGTGTAGCATGAGATAGTGCCTATCGTGGCTTTCTTCCCTTCAGCATTATTTACTTTTATTACTGCTGAGTTGGAATTACTTTTATTACTGCTGAGTTGGAAGTACTCACCCCCGACTCCCTGCACACGCTGATTCTATTGCGGCTCGGGAGTGCTTTTGGACAGTCGAGGTAACTGCTAGTGTTCGCAGGACCTGATTCTCCAGTTTGTCTGTATTTTGTTCTGATCATCCCGCACTTGTGCACAGTTATATTCACTATTTACACTTTGTATACTCTGTAGAGGCTCATGACTCTTGACCCTTCGGTCTATGGGAGTTGGCACATGTTGGGACTTGGTTCCCTATTTTTAATATATCTATCACCGTTATGCTTAAATTGGATAAAGTGAGCTTGTGGCTCCGTGGTTGATATTGATTGATCAGGCTGGCTTAGCAATGTGCTGGGCGCCATCACGACCGATTTGGGGTCGTGACAAGTTGGTATCAGAGCCAGGTTTACTAGGCCTCATGAGTCTTGAGCCGGTTAGTAGAGTCTTGTGGATCGGTACGGGGATGCCTGTACTTATCCTCGGGAGGCTGCGAACCTTTAGGAAACACTTCACATTTCTTGGAATTCTTATCGTGCGTACTTGATTCAGCTTGAGATATAATTTTTGGAATTCTTTCCACGCGTCTGTGTACGCTTCGAGCGCTCGATAATATAATTGCCTTGAGGGTTTGTGATTCCCTGATCGAGGGGCGAGATATAATCTCTACGAGTTCATGGTGGGCCAGTCGGGAGGACTTGAGGCCAGATCTTTGTCTATGGGTTGAGCACCAAGGTACTAATTTAGCGAGCCGGTATTATGAAGTTCATACGATCGGTAATGATCTTTATTGTGCAAATGGCAGTTTGATAATGGATGAGCTGTTAATTATTCGACCCTTGTCTAATCTATTGTGTAGCCCCGAGCTATGGGCGTAGTGAATAATTATCATATCTCGTAACTAGAAGGTAAAGTGCCTTATGTGTAGTGGAACGAGTTTAAACTCAGGAAGACTAAAGTAATTTTGATATGTGTTATGATTCGAGCAGGTACAACGCAGGTTCAAGTATAAATTGTGATAATATGATTCGTATAGTATTGAGATTTAATGTTATTGAAATACAATGTGATATCATGTTGAGTTGTAGATGTATTGTTAGAATGGTTTGGTGATTCTCTGGCAGGTGGATAGGCCAATTTACAAAGGAAACTCTGCCGAAAGTTTTGAAAAATTTGGGACTTAGAAAGACTTCTGTCACCTAAAGAGAGTGGGCTTACTGGTGGTGCGTGTATATCTGCAAGAATTGCAGAAGAGCTAAGGTCTCTGATGATTCGAGTCTCTGTCAAGGCTTGTAAATGACTTGAGTTTAATATCATATTAACATTTCGGCATCACTTGAGTAATAATGATATGAGTGGTTGAAAGTGCTTTGATGAATGGCTTCGAGCTAAGTTGGGGAGGTTGCTATTGATTAACTGATTGCACTATTGTGTGCTATGTTGATTCCTGTCTCTAAGTATGTTGGGAAATTCTGGTAAAGGTTATGGTGCTTCGTAGATCTGATGAAGTACTAGGGTGTTTTGAACTGCTGATGGTAAAGAATATTCACCGTATAGAAAAGAAAGATAGCTGATTGTATCCGTAAGTAATCATGTTCTGCGATGTCAGAGTTCTAACAAAACACGAGTGGTTTTACTCAATAGGGCAGTTGAATTATAACTGAATAAGGGTGAATGACGCTCGAGAATGGTTTTGCAGTGTTCAAGATTTTGCTTGTAACAGTCATGTGCCTTAAGATTTGTGTATGTGGCTAAAGATGGCGGTTTCGTTAGAGAAGATCAAGGCTTGTGTTATATCATGTGAATGATGGGATTCTAGGTATCTGTATGGGGAAGGTAATGATAACAAATTCAAATCGCAAGAGGTTCTTCGAAATAAAGTATTGTAGGATATGGTCCTTTTGGGAAACACTGAGAGAGTATTAAGTGACCTATGGTCTTAGATCGAGTGGTCTTATGTACGAGTATCGTGTGGTAACATGAGTTGATGTATTATGGTGCTACAGTAAGGGCTAATATTAAATTAAAGATGAATCAGAAAGGAAACTGGGTAAATGGAACAACTTGTTAATAAACCGGAATGGTATGAATAGGAATACGACTAATTCCTGCTACGTGGTTGAAGTAATGAGTCTTGCAGACATTGCAGCAAAGCTCTTGAGTGCTGACAATTGTGTAACTTGATATGGGTATAAGGACTCAGTCTTGGCAGTTAAACTTATGCAACCAATGGGAAGAAATAGTTTGTGATGTGTTTTATCATGGTTTGAAAATGAGTATACTCCTGTCGGTATGCGAAGCGTGGAATGTGTAATGAGTTTTCTTCTATATGGGATCACGAAAGTCCTTGACTAGTTGAGTGCGCCGATGTTTGTGGCGTAGTAAAGGAATATGAATTTCCATGCTATTTTAGTGTAATATGGTATACACGATGTGTTATGGAAAGCTGATAATGGTATATTCTAGGTTTTGAGATCAGTTCATAATATATGGGAAGTCAATAAAATTATTGAGCAGCGCGGACAGTTGCAGGTGATTTAAGAATCGATCTTTCTGATGATTTAACAAAATGGTACTACTATTCTAGTAATTTGGCAGGGAATATGGTCCAAAAAAAAAGGGGGCCAGGTAATATAAACAGATAATATTTAGGGGTGTGGTGGTATCCTCTTGTTAGGTTGACATTGATGATTGAGTTGTAAATGGAATAAGGAAATTTCTGAATGGCTTCTGTGGTATGAATGAACGCATGATGTGCGTTATGTATTTGTACGGTGAAGTACAGAATCAGGCATGGTGATTCATGTGATATATATGTGTAGGAGACTTGAAGTTCTCGTTAGTCCGCCTATGCGGTGGTTGTATATCGTGTGTATCGGCACCGTTTTGTGATTATTGGAAATCGGAAGCCCTAGAGGCTCTCTCTTAACTTGATAAGACGAATTCGGATTATGATACTTGATTGCTGACTGGTTGTCATGGGTCAGATTGTCTAGACTAATGTGATATGGACTATGTCGGAAAATGGCACAAATTGCGTAGCAGAGAGCATCAGAGTATGCTCCAACAGAGTAGTTGTACCCAGGACCAGCGGACGGCTGGTAGGCATAGCTTTGTCAGTTGGACCTTAGTGGCGGATGTTAGTGTAGAAGTATCTACCATTGATTAGTTCTAGTATTAAGGAACTTTGTCGGATGCGTTTCTTGTGGCCAAACTTGAGGCTATATATGTTTATTATGATGAGCAACTTGACTCAACGCGTATTTATTTGGCGAGGGTTACTTGGATCGGGTGGCAGGCCGCCACAGGTATTGTATCTAGATGTCACGACCCGGATTTTCCCCCAACATCGGGATCGTGATGGCGCCTACTCGTGGTAGCTAGGCAAGCCACTGTATTCATACTATCCTGTTTTTAACACGATTTTTAATTAAATAAATGCGGAATACTTTATGGAAATAGAAATAACTAATTACAAGATAAAAATCATACTCTGAAATCCTCTACCCAAGACGTGGAGTCACCAACTCACGAACTACTACCGAATACTACACATAAGAGTTTGAAAGAAATATAACATAATTCTGTTTGTCTCGGAACAAAGAGACTACAGCTAGTAACATAAATAAAGAGAGAGACGCCGGGCCTGCGGACGTCTGGAAGCTACCTTGGTCTCAAATGTGATCAACTCCCACACAATCGATTTACTACTGCTGCTCCTGATCGTAACCTGGACCTGTGCAAAAATGCACAGAAGTGTAGTATCAGCACAACCGACCCCATGTGCTGGTAAGTGCCTGGCCTATCCCGCGAAGTAGTGACAAGCCTAGGACCAGACACCCACATAAACCTGTGCAATTCAATATATATGTGTACCATAGAATAACAAGAAATAACCAGGTAATAACACAATAAGGAATATCTCAAAGAATTCAACAATTAACAACAGTTAATAAATTCACAAGGAAAAACAAAGTATAATGGAAACACAAGTAATATCATATCAAGGAATAGCAAGCAGTTGCACGGCATCACCCTTCGTGCTTTTACTCTCATCCTCACATCCATAGTACGGCATGATCCTTCGTACATGGTTCAATAACAGGGCACGGCATGATCCTTCGTGCATAATCAATAAAACATGGCACGACATTAACCTTCGTGCATAAATAATAAATCAAGGCACGGCATCACCCTTCGTGCATTATCACTCTTCCTCACCCAAATAACAATCACGGTTAAGGGAAAAGAAAGAAACAGTAATTCATAAACCATCCCAACAAGGGCAATCAATAATCATCTTCACAACAAGTCCCGACAAGGGAGAACAATAACAATTCTACAACCTGGCAAAGGTTCAACAATTCATCTGTAAATATGTCTCACAATAAGCATTATCAACGACTCACGGTCATACTAGACGCCAGTGTATGGATGCTCGTCACCACAGCCCATACACCGCACTCGATCACATAACACATAGCACATAATCCTATTCCCTCAAGCTAGGATAGAACAAACACTTACCTCGAATGTTTGTGAACAATTCAATCCGTGTAAATGTCTTTTTATTTCAAATTTGGCTCCAATCCAATCGTATCTATACACAATTGGTTTAATATCGTCAATACTACTCAACAAACTAATTCCTAAGACCAAATACAACTTTTACAACATTCTGCCCGGAATAGTGAATTTCAACCCCGGGCCCACATGGTCGGAACTCGGGGTTAGGACCAAAATCCAGTTACCCATCCCCCCACGAGTTCATATATATGATTTGTTTCAAAATCGGACCTCAATTCGAGGTCCAATTTCCCAATTTATGAAAAACCCTATATTCTAACAAAACAAGAAATTCTACCATGAAAACCTTTGATTTTTATTGAAAAACATGTTTAATGATGTTAGGAATTGAAAGAATTAAGTAAAAAGTGACTTACAATTGCTTTGAAGAAGAAGGAATCCGTGAAGAATCGCAAATGGGTGTTTTTGTTTTGTAAAAAGTGAAGAAATGAACTGAAAATCGTGTTTTACAGGTCTCCGTGTTCGCATTTGCGAACATGGGTTCGCAATTGCGAACCCCGACCAATTTCTGGAGTTTGAAAAATAAGCTAAGGTCGGGAAGTTCGCATTTGCGAACATTTGTTCGCATTTGCGATCACTGGCAGACAAAGGGGTGTTCGCATTTGCGAACATATGTTCGCATTTGTGAACCAGGCTGGAAAGGGCAGTGTTCGCATTTGCGAACTAATGTTCGCATTTGCGAACACAGCCAGTAAAGGGCATTGTTCGCATTTGCGAACTATTGTTCGCATTTGCAAACATAGGCAGGACAAGGGGGGGCTTCGCATTTGCGAACAATTGTTCGCATTTGCGAACAAGGCTGGGTCATGAGGGCTTCGCATTTGCGATCAGGGTTCGCATTTGCGAGCCCTGCCTTGATCTGCCCCCTTCGCAATTGCGAGAAATGCTTCGCAATTGCGAAGCCAACAACTGGGTGAAAAACCAGCAGTTCAAAAATTTAGAATTTAATCCAACGGCCTATCAAATCTTTGCCCGAGGCCCCCCGGCTCCAAACCAAACATGTACACAACCTCAAAAACACATTATGAACTTGTTCGCGCGATCACATCGCCAATATCATATCGTTTTCATCAAATCAAGCCTCAAATTCATGATTTTCATACTTTTGGTTTTCAAAACTTTCAAACTTGGAACTCAAGGTCCAAAACATCTCAAACGACATCCGAATGTCACCAAACTTTACGGAAATCACATATATAATATTTAAGACTTGTACCGGGCGTCGGAACCAAAATACGAGCCCGATACCAAGGTCAATTAATTCATTTCCTTTAACAATTAAATCAAAAACAATTTCATAGCAAATTCATAACTTGGGCTCTAGGCCTCAGAATTCGACTCCGGACGCATGTCCAAGTCCCATATTTTCCTACGGACCTCTCGGGACCATCCAATCTCGGGTTCGGATCCGTTTACCAAAAATGTTGACCGAAGTCAACCATATCAATATTAATATCATTTTTATCCACATTTCTCATAGAATTCATATTTTCTATCACAAAATCTTTCCAGCTACATGCTCGGATTGTGCACGTAAATCGAGGCAACATGGAATGAGGTTTTCAAGGCCTGAGAAGCTCGAAATGATTAATAAAATAAGTGATGACCCTTTGGGTCGTCACACTAGATCGGGTGGCACGTCGCCACGGGTATGTCATTGGAGCGGGTTACACGCCGCAACAAAATATTGTGAAAATATAGTTAGTTATATGCTACCTGGTATACAATACTTCCTCGCTTCTGAGGAAACGTCCGTATTGAGTATCACTTGGCGAATGGCACATCGGTTGTGTTCTTTCAGGATTTGATAGCATACGTTAATTGTCTCACCGTGGGTGAGGTTGATTGCTTGGGTTCAAGACCTAGATCTGTGTGTGGCTAACCGTTTTGAGCTTGGTAGCTTGAGGTGCTTCATGAGTAATAGTGTTTGGATAGAATCACGAATCGTGGCAAGGCCACGTGATGCTATAACCTCTCGAGGAGGATTCAGTACTCTATTTCTATAATGCGAGACGCGATCTCAGTTCTATGTTATGATGGCACGGAGGAATTGAATTGCAGCTCTTTTGCTGGAGACAGTTGTCATGATTTGAGCTGTCATGATTCGAGTGTGTTCAGACGTTTCTATTGGAGCCTATGTTGTGCTCGTCGTGGCTTAGGCCGGTGTTGAGGTGTCTTATCACTAGTGCGGTATGTTATAATCGAAATGACCGTTGGAGTCATTATTGAATACGAGCATATTGGATCTTCGCTTGTTAGAAAGGTAAAAATCGAGGTTTGGCTCCAAAACCTATTGTGGTACCAGTTTTAAAAGGGAAATGGATTCACGAATGGTTGACCTAAGAGATGGGTTCGATATATCGCGTGCTTCAGCTGCCGGGGGACAGGATATGGAGGTGTTGGAATAAGACTCTATCTAATGAAAGAGGTTTTCAACTAGTATTTGGTTATTGTGGGGTTGTTGATACATCATATGATCTCATCCGGAGTAGTGAATATGGGTTATTGCAGTGGATTCGAGTGTATCCCTGAGTATAGGCATGGGATTTGCAATTGGCATATGATTTCGGAAAGTACAATGTGATTTATGGTTCAGATGGTCTGTGAAATTTTGACTATATGGTGTTTTCGGACTTATGTGAGATAGGGTGACGTATGATCGCCTGGAATTATGCTTGGTAAGGTCATTCAGCTATTGGGTGGCTTCTAGTACAACTCTGAGTCCGCTCGAGGACGAGCGTTTGTTTAAGTTGGGGAGAATGTAATGACCCGGCCCGTCATTATGGAAATTTACCACCCCGTCATGTTGTAATTACATGTTTTATGCTTTTATATCAGTGTTAGAGCCTATTGGGTGAGTTAGAAGTGAATTGAATTGAAAATGAAGCAAATAGCATGTTAGAAGTAAGTTTGAATATGGAAAGTCAACCTAGAGTTGACTATCAAGTTAGAGTACTCGGAATCGGATTCTGATGATTCAACTAGTTTCGAGGGATCATTTATGACTTAGGAGAGCAATCAGAATTTAATTTAGAGATCCGGTGTAGAAATAGGCTTGAATTGGCTAAGGTTGAATTTTGGCGAAATTCGAACGGTAGGTGAGATTTTGATCCGGGGGTCGGAATGGAATTCCGACAATTCATGTAGCTTCGTTATGTGATTTTGGATGTGCCTGCAAAATTTCAGGTCATTCAGACGTCGTTTGGTCGGGTTTTTGATGGAATGTGTAATTTGGAAGTTTTGAAGAAACTTAGACTTGAATCCGTGTGTAATTGGTGATTTTGATGTTTAGGATGGTGTTTTTATGATTGGAACGAGTTCGTATCGTATTTTGGGGTATGTTGGTGGTTTTTGTTGGGGTCCCGGGGGCCTCGGGGTGAATCCGGACCATCATCCGGGCATTTTGAAAATGGTCTGCTGTAAATTGCAGATCACAGGGCGAAATTTAAGCATTCGCGTTCGCGAGGGCTATGCCGCGTTCGCGTAGGCTGGGGCCGGGTGACCATCGCGTTCGCGAGGGATGGTAACGCGTTCGCGTATAAGAGAGTTGGAACGCATCGCGTTCGCGTGGAGTCAGGCCGCGATCGCGAAGAAGGATTAGGCGAAGCCACGCGTTCGCGTGAGGGACTACGCATTCGCGTAGAGGAAAAGTCCGGAGGCTGGGAAATTGACCTTCGCGGACGCGTGAAAGAGTGTCGCGTTCGCGATGAAGAAGAGGGTTAAGGCATCGCGTTCGCGTGAGAGGCGTCGTGAACGCGATGAAGGAATTGGCCAGGCAGTGAGTTTAATTGCAGAACAGAGGGCTTACGGGTTCATATACCCAAAACACCATTTTTGAGCCCTAGAAAGAAGAAATCACGGGAAAACGCTGGGAAATCATCGGGTATTCATCGGAGGTAAGTTTCTTCACTCAAAAACATCATTTTATGGTAGAATTAACATCAATCTCCATGAATTTGGGTAGAAATTGTGAAGGATTGTGGCCTAGATATTAAAAACGAAAATTTGGGTTTTGAAAGGCCAATCGAACTCCGATTTTGGTAAATTTTATATGTATGGACTCGTGGAGAGACGAGGATTCTGGAAATATGAGTTTCGAAATTTTTCGAGATGTGGGCCCGGGGCTCGGGTTTTGCAAATTTCGTGATATTTGATATTTTTCGAATTCTTTCGATTGGGTGATGTTCCATTAGCCTATTTTGATATATTTGTGATTATTTGTGCTAGTTTTGACGTGCGTGGATGCCGGTTCGAGGAGCTAAGGCGTCGCGGGCATGAGCTTTCGTCGGTTCGAGGTGGGTAATACTTGTAAATGATGTCCTGAGGGTTAGTAAACCCCGGACTTGCACATCTTAGTGCTGTGTTGAGGTGACTTGCACGCCGGATAACGAGCGTGGGGTAGAGCACCATTGGGGATTGTGACTTGGTCCGTCTCGCGTAATAAATAATAACACCTAATTGTTGAAATGAATTGGACTAATTATCATGTTTGGGCTTCATGCCAATTATTTGAATCCTTCAGGGATTGGTATCGCTGTTTTGATAATACTGTGCATATTTTATTCTAAATTTAAGGTTTAAAATGGTATTTTTGCTAATCATTATGTTTGTAAGGTTAGGAAAAACGTGAAAAAGGTCTTAAAACATTTTTAGTTGTGAGCTAATATGATATTGTTGCCCGTAGGGCTTTCTTGATTATTTGTTTGACTGATTGGGCCGAGGACCATATGTTAGGGCTTGACATTTCATGTGAGCATATGCATACACATGCATGGATCGGACTGCACGCCGCAGTGGTATACGGATCGGGCTGCGCGCCGCAACAGGTGTGATATTAATATTGTGCTTAGGCTGTAGGAGCCCTTCCCGAGTCTGAACCCCCACAGTGAGCACGGGTACCCAAATTGGATCGGGCTACATGTCGTAGCGGTCATATGCATTGCATGGCATACATACATTGATTTACGTGTACTACGTGGCATAACATTTAGCACTCATACATTATCGGCACACATGCATTAGTTGCCTTATTGACCAGATCTCCTGGTGTAAATTGATAAGGAGTGCTGAGCCGAGGGGCTGATTTGAGTGCGGACTTGCACTGCTTGAGATTGTATCCAGGTATTGGTATATTATTATGAAAGAAAGTAGCTAAAAATTGAGATTTCTAAATAATCTACTCACATATGCTTGAAAGGAATAAAAAGATAGTTCTGTATTGTGTAGCATGAGATAGTGCCTATCGTGGTTTTCTTCCCTTCAGCATTATTTACTTTTATTACTGCTGAGTTGGAAGTACTCACACCTGACTCCCTGCACCTTGTGTGCAGATCCAGGTACATCACAGTGGAGCTGATTCTATTGCGGCTCGGGAGTGCTTTTGGACAGTCGAGGTAGCTGCCAGCGTTCGTAGGACCTGATTCTCCAGTTTGCCTGTATTTTTGTTCTGATTATCCCACACTTGTGCACCGTTATATTTACTATTTACACTTTGTATACTCTGTAGAGGCTCATGACTCTTGACCCTTCGGTCTATGGGAGTTGGCACATGTTGGGACTTGGTTCCCTATTTTTAATATATATATCACTGTTGTGCTTAAATTAGATAAAGTGAGCTTGTGGCTCCGTGGTTATTGTTGATTGGTCGGGCTGGCCTAGCAATGTGCTGGGCGCCATCACGACCGGATTTGGGGTCGTGACACCCAGTTTGTTGATATTTTATCGATAAATTATAGATTATTTTTATTTTGATTGTAGATGCTTTGTTTTCTGTTTTCACAATTCAAAAATGACTAAAACTTCTACAAATCTTCTACAAAAATGCAATTATGGCAAAAATCCCGATTATGGTACAATTTTATGATTATCCTATTGCTCTTATTACTCCTTATGAAACTGTTATGCTAAATATGAAATAAAAAAACATGATGAAGGAATAGATCTTCCTAAGAAATTTTGTAGATAATTTGTAGAAACATTGAAATTCTGTATTTTCATATTAATTTTTCAAATGATATGTAGTTTTATTGTAGATTAAATGTAGAAAACAATTCATTATGAGTCTTATTTGACTCATTTTTCACATTCAACCTATTCTATAAATTCACGCCTCATTAAATACAATACAATCATACTTTCTTGAATTTAAAAGTATAACAATATATATAACTTAAAAAACATCTTCTCGTCTGCATAAATTAGCTCCAAAACAGATGAAGTGGAATAACAAGCTCCCGTCAAAACTTTTAACACAAAAATGCAAAGCTCAAAAATAAATAAACAATTCTACAATTTCTGTAATATAATGCATGTCATGTCTTCTTCTTCTTCTTCGAGTTTCAATATGAAATTCAGCCAAAACCAAGTTTAATCTTCACCAAAACCCCTCAAAATTGAGATATAAACTCCAAACCACATTCCCAATTATTTACAACAATACATAATCCAAACAAATACTGATTTTTAAAAACTCAAATTAGAATTCAAAGCTCCAAAGCTTTTTAATGAATGTCGATAGTGGAAATGCTGCTCTCATTTCCTTTCCTCTTATATTACTGAAATTTGGGATTGCAAGATAGATAGAGACGTAGAGTGAATTCCCAATTCTTTGCAACAACATCCAATCCAAACAAACAACGTCTTTTGAAAACTCAAATTCGAATTTAAAGCCTTGGCTATAGAAGAAATAATGGGATTTTGATACGGAAATCGTGGGTGTGAGAGGGAAACGTGGGTGAAAATGTAGGAATTGGAGAGAGAAACATGGAGGGAGTGGTATTAGAAGGAATATATTGTTCCATTAAATTAGAAATGTTGTTAATACCTTTAAAAATCACTATAATATATAATTAGTAATTAGGTATACAAAATATAATTATATCAACCTTTAAACATTAACGGTAATATAATTTCTTATATGACATATTAATGTAAAAATTCCAAAGAAAAAATAGACAATCGAATGTCATTCTACTGGTTTCAAATTCAAAAGTCTCAGTCCATCATTATTTACTTGTTTCTGGTTTTTCCCTTTTTCTAATCCATTTTAAACAAGTTCACATGTTACATCTAACGTTTCATAAAGCTCGAATATTCACTTTGCAGACTAACAAGAAAACATTGGAAGCCACTACCCACATTCTTCTTCTTTGCTGTGCCTGGTAAATATTAAACGGAAAAGGGCCTAAAATGCCCTTCAACTATCAGGTTTGGTCTAAAAATGTCCTCCATCCACCTATTGGGCCAAATATGCTCTTCTGTTAATGTTTTTGGCTCACAAATGCCCTTTGAGTTAACAGAATGACACGTGTCATCATTTTATTGGTGCATTCTAAATATTTCATAATTAATTAAAAAGACACATTATTCATACCTGAAAAATAAATAAAAATTTTCTAAAATACTTACAAAAGTTAAAAACTGGAAAAAAAAAATCGTATTTTAGTAAAAAACTTTTGTAAGTATTTTAGAAAAATTTTATTTATTTTTCATGTATGAATAATGTGTCTTTTTAATTAATTATGAAATATTTAGAATGCACCAATAAGAGGATGACACGTGTCCTTCCGTTAACTCAAAGGGCATTTGTGAGCCAAAAACATTAACAGAGGGCATATTTGGCCCGATAGGTGGATGAGAGGCATTTTTAGACCAAATCTGATAGTTGAGGGGCATTTTAGGCCCTTCTCCGAATATTAAATTACCGTATCAAAATCAAAAATTTTGATATTTGGCATTCAATATTTTGATATTTGGTATAGTATTGAATTTAAGTTTTAAAAAATACTGGTATTTGTCACACCTCCTTTTTACGCACCCGCGAGGGCACGAGGGAGTTTTTCCAGTTAAAGGACAATCGAGACGGGATTAATTTATTTAATTCAGAGTCGCCACTTGGGAAAATGATGGTGTCCCAAGTCACCGGTTTAATCCCGACCCGAGAAAATTTATGACTCTGTAACACAGTCTGCGAAACTAGAAACCTGG
The DNA here is from genome assembly GCA_032618575.1 of Nicotiana noctiflora. NCBI lineage: Eukaryota > Viridiplantae > Streptophyta > Magnoliopsida > Solanales > Solanaceae > Nicotiana > Nicotiana noctiflora. Next base: position 123,191 of record JASVEL010010320.1, read on the forward strand.
ATAAGGAATTCTGTTAACCCGGGAGAAGGTGTTAGGCACTCCCGGATTCCGTGGTTTTAGCACGGTCGCTCAATTGCAATTTTTGTTTCTATCTGATTCTTTTATATATTTTAACTATGCGCTTTTAATGCTCCGCTCTTATTTTTAGAAGAATTGTGACGTCACGAAAACACATTTCGGGTCACACCGCAACCAGTACGCCTGTGACTTTGATGTATTTCAGTTTCGCCGAGAGTAAGATTTGGGTCACATAAATGCGCACCCGTGTTTAGGAAAGTAATTTGCTTACAAATCGCGCCTAAAGAATCTATCGTCTTTATTAACTTCGAAAAGACCGTGAAATTAACTAAACGGTCTTTCCAAGGCTAAGTTTTCATAACAACTGATTAGAGGGCCCCGCGATTGTGTATTTGCGTTTGGCGAGGCTCATCTCATTATTACTAAGGCCAATCCTAAGATGAACTATATTCTCTACTTGATTCATCCTCTAACAACAAAGAAAAATGTTAATTGTTTATCATTACCTACTAGTTTTATTTTTTATTTTTTTTTTTCATTTGGGCCATTCAATAGAGCCTCGACTCAAAATTAAACGCCAGAAGACAATTTCCTCTTTACTATGCTCTTAAATTACTTAAACTTCAATTTGTATTCAAATTAGTTAAGCTAATTAGTTAACATGCTTATTCAAATTAGTTAAGCTAATTTGTATTCATAATTAGTTAAGCTATAGATAAAACGGGATTTACATGCTTATCATTACAATTAACTACTTGAACATTGAACATGGTACTACTAATTCGTAACTTTCGATCAAGCTACCATCATTATGCCTCTATTTACTTCTACCCTGGGTATTAGTTATTATACACTCTTAACTTGAACAAATTAACACCACTAACATAACAACATGTATTTCACTGATTCGCCTGCCCATTACATAGTGTGTTTCCAGTAGACCACTTCTACTATAATAGGTTATGGAAATATGAAGTTCACATAGTTACAACCCATACAGTCTATTACATGTTCGAGTTCTCCTTAGTAAGTACACATGTATCTAACTAAATTTCGAGATGGATTAAAAGGACATGATAATCAATAAGCTAAGTTTTATTGCTCCAATTCATGTTTACAGCTTCAAGCAGTAGTGAAGTACCTGGAAATCAGCAAAATAAGAGAGTGGAGATCAGCTAGATTGATCAAGCGAAGTAACAGCAAGTCGACAGCAATAATCACCACAACAATGACCCAACCAGTAGAACACTCAACAACAATCAGCAGTAGATCAGTGACTCAGCCAACATAACAACAACACAAGAACAACAAGTAGTGACAATCCAGTCGCACTCAGCAGACCAGTGGCCAAACAACAATCCCAACAACAGGATCAACAACAAATCAAGCAACAACAACCCAATAATCAAACCAGCAGCAGCAAACAATCAACACAGCAGCCACAACAATCGACACAGCAGCCACAACTATAGACCAGCAGCAACACAATAACCACACACGACCAACAACCACCACATACAAACAAACAGGAAACCAGTGGCCTTTCTCACAAACAGCAATCAAACAGTCACCAAGACTTCAATGAACAGTGGCCAGGATCTATGTGTGAATGACTATATGCTTTTCAATATTTCTCTATGTGTTTTCGAAATGTGTCTTTGCTGTGTGTATCTCTATCTCCTTTTCCATCTCCTTTACTGTTTCAACTTAATGCTCTATTTATAGCTAAAAACCCCAACCCTTCCTGAAGGCCTGCCCAATTAACTAACCCTTGCCCATTCTTTTCTCTGCCAAGCCATGCCCTGCCAGTCCTATTGCTCCCTCTGTTTCAGCCACTAAGTTCTGCCTAGGTATGGGCTTTAATTAAAAATGTGAAGTACAAAACTTGGTGGAGTGTCCTGCTGTGATAGCAGGCTCCACTAGGTTGTCTTATGGGTGAGAGATTAAACAAATGGACTTAATCCAAACCTAATACTACATTCCAGAATCCAACAGACAACAACCCTAATGGTGACTTGCACACGGGCAAACAGGGAGGTGATCAATCCATTTCAACCATGCTAACATTATCTAGTATAGTAAAATCTACGAAATTAAGCGACGACATTCAATCAACACATAACATAGCAATGATAACAGTTAGCCGATAAAACAGTGAACTTAAAAATCTCGGCAACAATTGAAACTAAGTATTCGATGACGCTAATCGACGCGAGTTCGTATCCTATAACTAATATATTCAAATGAGCAATACAGGAGAGCAATTGACCAAACCAAAAGGTCTTGGAGATGAAGAATGGAAATTTGAAACAAAACAGAAGAAAATTGAAACAATTAAACCACACAATGAGCACAACAATATAAAACAGAAGAAAATTGAAATACCTTATGAAGGCGAATCCGAAATCGAACAAGCCCGGGCTTCCACGGACTTGAGATTGCATTTTTTGAAGTAAACATGCTTTAATTGAAGTGTTTTTCAAACGAAAAACACTCCAATTAGAGCCTATTGACTCCAAATACTTAAAATCGGACAAAATCCCTAATTTTGGAATTCTAGGGTTCTTGGGGTTCGGATTTGGGGTTTGGGTAGTTCGGGTTAGATTCGAACCAGACCAATGTTAGTGGGAGTGTGGGGGAGGTGTGAGGAGGCTGTGGTGTGAGTTTGGTGAAGTTTGGCGCGGTTTGGGTTCTGACTCGAATCTTCGAATGAAGATTCGAGACGTTTGATGGTGATTCGAGGTTAGCGGAGGCCGGATTCGTAATGGGAGAGGTGAGGGGAAGATTTGGGTGTTAGTTTGGTGGCCATTGGCCTACCGGAACCGCCGTGAGGCGATTTCCGGCAGGCGGGAGACGGTGGCTTCGCGGCGGCGCTAGGGTTTATCGTCTCTTCAGAGACGAGGTTAAGGGTCGTTTGGTGAAAAATGAATGGGGATACGGGGGTTTGGGGGGGTGTGGTGCTTTGGTATATTGAAATGGATTGATTATTTTTAGCCGTCGGATCATAAGATTTCAATGGCTATGATTGATTCTTACGTGAATACGGCGTCGTTTTGGGTAATGGCTGGGCTGGGAGACGGGTCAGGTTATTGGAACAGGGGAGGTGTGTAATTGGGCCTGGTTTTGGGTCCAAATAAACGGTCCAGTTCCGATTGGTGTTCATCCTTACTTGTTTTCTTCTACTTCTTTTGTTTTCCTTTTGATTCTTAATTACCAAAAATTCTAAGATAATTTGTAAAGCCAAAATATTAATTAACTCTTACTAATCTTCATCACAGATGATTAAACACCAGTGTTATACGAAAATCACACAATTAATATTTTCCACTTTATAAAAATACTTAGTTTACTAATTCATTCCAAATTGTCCGATTAAACTGTAACTACGATGGCACCGTATATATATATACATATTTATTTGTTTATTTAAACAAATAGTCATGTACACACAAATGCAACCAACAATAAGAATAACACAAAATCCGCAAATATTGCAAACAATATAAAATTATTTTAGTTTGAATTTTGGGAGTAATTCTCGTATAGGGCAAAAATCACGTGCTCACAGCTGCCCCTCTTTGCGCGGAAACACGAAGAGTTTTTCGTGCAAAGATAAGTGAGCGGATACGAGCGATTTTTGCCCGTTCAAGCACTCCGTATGAAGCATTTTTTTGGAAAAGTTTGACCGAACCTTGCTTCGAAGGTCTCCTACGTATCCCTGGCTAAAGGGAATCAGGTCAATGTAGTTCGGGAAGTTCTGGTAGCTGGGACTACCATGACTGTTGCGATCTCGCTGTTACTGCTGTTACTGCTGTTACTGCTGTTGCCACCGCTTAGCTGATCTCCTTGTTACACCGTACTAAGCAACAAAAACAAGAAGCTAGACTAAGTTACAGTATTACAAGTTCTTATCTATCCTTTTTAACTTGATCTTGTCGCGCTCCTTGCCATCCTGTCTGACTTGGTGTTCCTTCTGACGCTTCTTCTCTTCTGCCAATTGTTATTTCGGCCTATCTTGATTGCCGAACTCCGACCATTGTTTCCTTCTTTATGATCTTTGAACTATTCTCCTTCGCAATCTGAATCTATCTGTTCTGATCCTTGTTGCCTCCCTCTGCTTACGAACTTGGATTCATGCCGGAGATTTCTGTTACATTCTACCGCTTTCCTCTACCAAATTAAAATAGATCGCCACTCCATTCTCCAGGCGGGCTCCCTGACTTCAACTACTACTTCGAAATAAAATCGCCACTCCATTCTCCAGGCGGGCTCCCTGATTTCAACTACAACTTCAAAATTAAATCGCCACTCCATTCTCCAGGCGGGCTCCCTGACTTCAACTACTAATTCAAAATTAAATCGCGTCTCCATTCTCCAGGCGGGCTCTCTGACTTCAACTATTACTTCAAAATAAAATCGCCACTCCATTCTCCAGGCGGGCTCCCTGACTTCAACTACTACTTCAAAATAAAATCGCCACTCCATTCTCCAGGCGGGCTCCCCGACTTCAACTATTACTTCAAAATAAAATCGCCACTCCATTCTCCAGAGGCGGGCTCCCCGACTTCAACTACTACTTCAAAATTAAATCGCCACTCCATTCTCCAGGGCGGGCTCCCGACTTCAACTACTACTTCAAAATAAAATCGCCACTCCATTCTCCAGGGCGGGCTCCCCGACTTCAATTACAACTTCAAAATTAAATCGCCACTCCATTCTCCAGAGGCGGGCTCCCCGACTTCAACTACTACTTCAAAATTAAATCGCCACTCCATTCTCCAAAGGGCTCCCGACTTCAATTACAACTTCAAAATTAAATCGCCACTCCATTCTCCAGGCGGGCTCCCCGACTTCAACTACTACTTCAAAATTAAATCGCCACTCCATTCTCCGGGCGGGCTCCCCGACTTCAACTACTACTTCAAAATAAAATCGCCACTCCATTCTCCAGGGCGGGCTCCCCGACTTCAATTACAACTTCAAAATTAAATCGCCACTCCATTCTCCAGGCGCGGGCTCCCCGACTTCAACTACTACTTCAAAATTAAATCGCCACTCCATTCTCCAGGGCGGGCTCCCCGACTTCAACTACTACTTCAAAATAAAATCGCCACTCCATTCTCCAGGCGGGCTCCCCGACTTCAATTACAACTTCAAAATTAAATCGCCACTCCATTCTCCAGAGGCGGGCTCCCCGACTTCAACTACTACTTCAAAATTAAATCGCCACTCCATTCTCCAGCGGGCTCCCCGACTTCAATTACAACTTCAAAATTAAATCGCCACTCCATTCTCCAGAGGCGGGCTCCCCGACTTCAACTACTACTTCAAAATTAAATCGCCACTCCATTCTCCGGGCGGGCTCCCCGACTTCACTTACTACTTCAAAATTAAATCGCCACTCCATTCTCCAGGGCGGGCTCCCCGACTTCAACTACTACTTCAAAATTAAATCGCCACTCCATTCTCCAGGCGGGCTCCCCGACTTCAATTACTACTTCAAAATAAAATCGCCACTCCATTCTCCAGCGGGCTCCCTGACTTCAACTACTACTCACCGATTTCATCCTATCTTGATTACCTTCCTTTGCCTTTTGTACCATATCCTTGTTCCCGCATTACCTCTCGGACCACCTTCTCTTCCGAATTATCCTGTCTTGGAATTGCTTTCCCTTAGGTCGTGTTACTTTTCTTCTGGCTGCTGGGGATATTTTTGGAACTGTTTACTCGCCTGCTGGGGATGATGCTGCCGAGGAAGTATTCTTTGTTTCCTTCACCCCTCATTCTCTTCCTTCTTCCCATACCTCCTCTGGGACTCACGCTTTTGCCTCCTCGAACAAATTATGGGATGTAATACTGCTAGGGGAATCTTGAAGCCGTTGTTTTATTTTCCCCACAACTGCCGGGGGTGATACCAAGCTCAAATATTACCCCGTCGTGTCGTCTGGCCTTTCTCAAAACTATTCTGCTCGGAGCCGGTACTTCCCGAAATCTTGTGTTGCTTTCTACCCTTATCCTCTGAGTCTTGCTTTCCAGAAAATTTTCGCAACAGGAGAAAATTTTCTGCCCCAGTTTGATAAACTTCTGGACGGTATGCTTTTCTGCCAACGAACCCTCTTTTCCTGCTTTTAAATCAAAGAAAAATTGTTAGTTTCAAAATGCGGTGAGTGGTCGTGCCACTCTTGTTGGGGCCATTTTCTTTTCTCTTTCAGCTGCTTGGCCTCTCTCGAACTTTGAGGGCGACGTTGACGCTTGCCGGGGACGATGCTCTTTCCACGAACGACCTCTCATCTTTCCTTTTATTCCAATCTTTGGTTTGGTCCGACTCTTTTTAGCCAGTGATCTGTTGCGTGAAATCATCTTTCGGACATGCCACATGTGTCCATCATACTCCATAATTCTTGCGAACCTTCCACTCAGCCTGTCATCCCAATCTTACTATCGTAACGACTTCTGTCTTATTGCCTCGTTCCATGCCTATTCACTTTCAATATACCGCTTTGGGAGACTTGGTAGTAAGCTTTGAAAAATCAATTTTCGAAAATGAAAGAAAAGAAAAGAATACTGACCGCAAATGACAAAAGAAGAGAAAAACTTTTCTGAACTCAAAAATAGGAAAACTTATCTGAATGTGTGCCTGATCCAATGTTTATGCCGCGCCTTTGAGATTAAACTACCCAATCTATTCATATCAATCATTTTCCGATGCCGCGTCCTGCTAGAGGTAAACGGATGTCCAAACCTTGTCTCATGCAGACATCTTGTAACCATCTCGTCCTGTCACCTCACAGTGCCCTTCAAATGGTTTTCACTAATGAGATTCTCTCATTTCTCTCTATCTCCCGTCGCCTTAAGGTGCCCGTAAAGGTTTTCACCGTAAGACTCTCTCATTTTATTTCTCTCAATTTCCTTCGCCTTAAGGTGCCCTCGAGGGTTTTCACCGTTAAGACTCTCACATTTACGCTTTCTTTCCCTGTGGCGGGGTATCACCCCTGAGATTCCTTCTAGAGCGTTATCCCCTTTCGGCTTGTGCATCCTGGATTCAATCGAGGGTCGGGATGTCACTCTTGGCTTTCGTTCACATGACTTGGCGCTTCTCAAACACTGATCGAGAGGTCTTTCTGGTTCTTAATATGGTTTCTGCGCGTGAGGCCGAAGAAAGGGGTTTAGCCTCAACGGTTAGCTTATTACAACTTTCGGAATCCACACTATCTTTCCAACGAAACAATGACTTCTGCCCCAGTTTTGTTGCTTGGGGGATTTTTTTGATTTTTATTTTATTACGACCGAGCCGTGTGGCGCCTACGTATCCTTCTTGAGGAATCAGGTCGAACGTAGTTCACTTTTTCTTGTATTACTTTTTGTTTCTTTTCTATTTTGTTACACATCTTCCTTGGTGATTCCGAAAGAGGGTATATGAAAGAATAACTAAGGCTCAAAGGGGAAAACAAGGGTTAGAGTGTTTGGGTAGTATAAAAATTTCCTCTGTCATTTCATTTCTCCGAAAAATGCCAAATACACACAAACGAAACCAAGCGTTGACAAATGCATTAAAGAATTACACATAATATCTCTTGACTGCATCAGAATTGATAGCCATATCGGTGCATCTTCCCTCAACATCAGTTAGGCATAGAGCGCCGTTGGATAATACTCTAGTCACCACAAATGGTCCCTGCCAATTTGGAGCGAACTTGCCTTTCGCTTCGCCCTGATGTGGTAGAACTCTCCTCAGCACATGCTGTCCCACTTCAAATTTCCTGGGACGTACCTTCTTGTTATATTCTCTCGCCATTCTCTTTTGATACAATTGGCCGTGACATACTGCCGTCAATCTCTTTTCGTCGATCAAGCTCAATTGCTCTAATCGGGTTTTGACCCACTCATCGTCATCAATCTCAGCTTCAGCAACAATTCGGAGGGATGGGATCTCAATTTCTGCGGGTATTACCGCTTCAGTCCCGTACACTAACAAGTAAGGAGTTGCACCTACCGAAGTCCGGACGGTAGTGCGATAACCCAACAGCGCAAACGGCAACTTTTCATGCCACTGCCTAGACCCTTCTACCATCTTCCTCAATATCTTCTTTATGTTCTTGTTTGCCGCCTCGACCGCACCATTTGCTTTTGGGCGATACGGTGTGGAATTTCGATGTGTAATCTTGAACTGTTGACATACTTCTTTCATCAATCCGCTGTTAAGATTGGCACCGTTATCCGTGATGATTATCTTTGGGATTCCAAACCTGCAGATGATGTGGGAGTGTACGAAATCCACCACCGCCTTTTTGGTCACCGATTTGAATGTTTTGGCCTCCACCCACTTGGTAAAATAATCGATCGTTACCAGAATGAACCTATGACCATTGGAAGCCGCAAGCTCTATAGGTCCAATAACATCCATACCCCATGCGACAAACGGCCATGGTGCTGACATTGTATGCAATTCAGTTGGTGGAGAGTGAATCAAATCTCCGTGTATCTGACACTGATGGCATCTTCGCACGAAACTTATACAATCACGCTCCATCGTGAGCCAGTAATATCCTGCTCGAAGAATCTTCTTTGCCAATACGTATCCGCTCATGTGTGGTCCACAAACTCCCGAGTGTATATCTGTCATCACCGTTGTGGCTTGACTTGCATCTATACATCTCAATAATCCCAAATCCGGGGTTCTTTTGTACAGCACCCCTCCACTAAGGAAAAATCCGTTTGCCAATCGCCGAATAGCCCTCTTTTGATCTCCAGTTGCTTGCTCTGGGTATACTCCTAACCTGAGGTACTCTTTGACATCATGAAACCATGGCTCACCATCCATCTCTTCTTCAATCACATTACAATAAGCATGTTGATTCCGGATCTGGATATGTAATGGATCGACACGAACCTTGTCTGGGTGGTGTAGCATTGACGCTAAAGTAGCCAACGCGTCGGCAACCTCATTATGCATCCTTTGGATGTGTCTGAATTCTACTGATCGAAAGCGCTTGGTCAGATCATGCAAGCACTGACGATACGGGATAAGCTTTAAATCTCTGGTTTCCCATTCTCCCTGAATCTGATGTACCAGAAGGTCCGAGTCCCCCAAGACCAAGACGTCCCGTACATCCATGTCCACCGCTAATCGCAACCCCAAGATACATGCCTCGTACTCAGCCATATTATTGGTACAATGAAAACGCAATTGAGCAGTAACAGGATAATGATGTCCTGTTTCAGATATGAGCACAACCCCTACTCCGACTCCTTTTGCGTTCGCCGCTCCGTCGGAGAAGAGCTTCCACCCTGGATCCTTGGTTAGTTCTAACCCCTCAATTTGCAACACCTCTTCGTCTGGAAAATACGTCCTCAAGGGTTCGTATTCGTCATCAACAGGATTTTCAGCTAAGTGATCGGTCAGGGCTTGAGCTTTCATAGCCGTCCTTGTCACGTATATGATGTCGAACTCTGTAAGTAATATTTGCCACTTTGCTAACCTCCCTGTAGGCATAGGTTTCTGGAAAATATACTTCAATGGATCCAAACGCGAAATGAGGTAAGTGGTGTAAGAAGACAATTAGTGTTTCAGCTTTTGGGCTACCCAAGTCATGGCGCAACATGTCTTTTCTAGATGAGTGTACTTGACCTCGTGGACTGTGAATTTCTTACTGAGGTAGTAAATGGCCCGTTCCTTCCTGCCAGTAAGATCATGCTGCCCCAGTACGCAGCCAAACGAATTCTCCAAGACCGTCAGATAAAGAATCAGGGGTCTACTTGGCTCAGGCGGAACTAGTACGGGTGGATTTGACAGATACCCTTTGATCCGGTCAAACGCTTCCTGACATTCTGCCGTCCATTCTATCGCCGCGTCTTTTTTCAATAGGCGGAATATGGGTTCACAGGTTGCCGTAAGCTGGGCAATAAACCTACTGATGTAATTCAACCTTCCCAACAGACTCATTACCTCTGTTTTATTCTTCGGCGGGGGTAACTCCTGAATGGACTTGATTTTGGAGGGGTCCAACTCAATGCCCCGTCGGCTGACGATGAATCCTAGCAGCTTTCCTGATGGAACTCCGAATGCGCATTTGGCCGGATTAAGCTTGATGTCGTACCTTCGGAGTCTTTGAAAGAACTTCCTGAGGTCCGCAACATGGTCTTCTTGACGCCTAGATTTTATGATCACATCATCCACGTACACCTCAATTTCCTTGTGTATCATGTCATGGAATACCGTAGTCATCGCCCTCATATATGTTTCCCCTGCATTCTTCAAACCAAACGGCATCACTCGGTAGCAATAAGTTCCCCACGGTGTGATGAAAGCCGTCTTTTCTGCGTCCTCTTCATCCATCAAAATCTGATGATATCCCGCATAACAGTCCACAAAGGATCCGATTTCGCGTCCGGCGCAATTATCAATCAAGATATGGATATTGGGAAGTGGGAAATTATCCTTAGGACTTGCTTTGTTGAGATTGCGATAGTCCACGCATACTCTAATCTTTCCGTCTTTCTTTGGCACCGGTACTACATTAGCCAACCATTCAGGGTATCGAGTGACACGAATGACTTTCGCCCGCAACTGCTTGGTTACTTCCTCTTTGATCTTCACACTCATCTCCGTCTTGAATTTCCGTAGTTTTTGCTTGACGGGAGGATATGCCGAATCAGTGGGTAATTTATGAACCACTAGATCAGTGCTGAGTCCTGGCATGTCGTCGTACGACCATGCGAAAATGTCTTTAAACTCCATGAGTGTTTTGATCAACTCTTCTCTCAGATTGGGTTCAATATGGACACTTATTCGGGTTTCTTCGACGTCATCCGCATTCCCCAGATTAACGGCCTCAGTATCATTTAAATTCGGTTTGGGTTTTTCCTCGAAGTGACTTAATTCTTCACCGATTTCTTCTACGGCTTCATCATCGCCGTATTCCGACTCACTCTCGTCACTTCTTATTTCATGCGTTATTATTTCCAAACCCGATTGACTTTCTAGACTGGGTTGATTAATCTTTAAGCACGCCATATCATTAAGATCAGTTGAAAGAAGGCTGTTCAGAAAAGTAAAAAGAAGGAAAAATAAACAAAATTAGACACAAAGGGAACCAAATTTCATTCATGGGAACAGTACAAGGAAAACAAACCGCAAACTAAAAAAAAAATAAAAAAAACAACTGGATTTTACTCCGGGGACAAACCCCCAACACAAAATTTCGAAAGAAAAACAATCCAAAACAAACTACCAAGACTCCTTCCGGACAGGGAGAGGAGTAGCCTTCCAGTTATTCAGTTTTGCCTTTGGTCCCACAAATTGTATCTCGGCATGACCGGATCCTTCACCATCTTCGAGCATACATACATCTGTGAATAGGTTTTCGAACTTCCTGAAGAACTCTTCGTCTGGCCTGATCGTAGGACCGGGAATCTTTGTCGTTGGATGTCTTCTTGCTCCGGACCTGACAAAAGATTGGGAAAGGCGTGGAACAGGCTTTGGGAGCACCCATGTCTTCTGCTTACTCTTCTTTGCTCGCCGGATGTCCTCTGATGTTGGCTGGAATCCCAAGTCGAAGGTTCCCAAGTTTTCGACCACCGATACCGGTTGTATGATTCCTTGCAGAGATGCACCTAGACCTTTACCAGGTATGAAACCATGTCACAACATTTCATGAGCCACCATGACATCTGCAGCAATTGTTCTATCATCGGGAATGCATTCCCCTTCTGGAACTCGGTTGGCGGACACCACATCGCAGACCTGGTATACCCACGGCCCAACATCTTCTTCTGTTTCAACAAAGGGGATGATGGTGCCTGATTGTAGATCGTTCTCTCCATGGACGACGATCTCCTGTCGGTCCCACTCAAACTTGACGAGTTGGTGTAAGCTGGATGGAACTGCTCTTGCGGCATGGATCCATGGTCGCCCTATCAGAAGGTTATATGACACCACCATGTCCAGCACCTGGAATTCCATGGTGAACTCCACTGGCCCAATCGTCAAGATTAACACTATGTCCCCAACCGATGCCTTGCCTCCCCCATCGAACCCTCGAACACATACGTTGTTCTTGCGTATCCTGCCGATGTCCACTTTCAACTTGTCCAGTGTAGAGATAGGACAAATGTTAGCACTGGACCCGTTATCGACAAGGACTTTGGTAACCACCGCCTCCTCACACTTCACCGTAAGATATAAAGCCTTGTTGTGCTCGGTGCCTTCCTCAGGCAACTCATCATCGGTGAAGGTGATCCGATTTGCTTCGAAGATCCTATCGGTGATCTTCTCCAAATGACTCACCGAGATTTTATCCGGTACACGTGCCTCATTCAGGACTTTCATCAATGCTTGCCGGTGTTCCTCAGAAGTATCCGCAAGGATAGCAATGATATTTGCGCCGAGTCTTCTTCAACTCGCTCTAAGACAGCAGTAGTCATGCAGCCTTCATCTTTTCGAGGAATTCTTCTCGCTTCTTCATCGGTCACCGGCTTTTTCAATGCCGCCGGAGTGGTCTTCCTCAATTCCGCAGTGGCAAAACATCTCCCCGAGCGGGTCAACCCTTGGGCTTCGCATACTTCCTCTTTCACTTCCTTTCCTTTGTAGGTCGTTGTAATCCGAGCATAATTCCATGGAACAGCCTGGCTATCGGTATTGGCAACTGTATTGCTGGCCGGATGATGAAAGGATCCATTCGAACGCCTGCTACCGTCGAGACGGGCTTGATTGCTGCCCCCGGTACAATTATCTTTGCTTCCCCCGCCCTCACCGTACTTCGTTCACACTTTTTTCCGCTCCCGACCCTCCCGGTACGTCCTTCTTGCAAATGGACTGCTCATCAAAGCTCGGCCCCTTTCTCATTCCTACCCCGCCGGATTTGATCATCATTACCATCCGAGAGGCTTTCTCCTTTCCTTCTTCCACCCGAACCAACTCGATCACGTTGGTCTCATGATGAGTCGGAAGCGGGTTTTGGTTGATGTTGGGCTCTGTTGGAGTCCGGACCTCAATCCTGCGAGTGTCGATGAGCTCCCGAATGGCCGTTTTCAACCTCCAACATTTTTTCGTGTCGTGTCCTGGACATCCTGAGCAATATGCACAATTTACCGAGTGGTCCAGGTTCTTCGGAGGAGGGTTTGGCGCCTTAGCTTCAACCGGATTCAAGCAACCCTACTTGCTTTAACCGTGGAATAGATCGGTGTAAGATTCCCCTGCGGAGTGAAATTCTTCGCCTTGGCGCCCGTCGCCCCCGAATGCCTCGGTTTGGACGAAAACCTCGCGCCCGCGGGGTTTCTGTAAGCTCTTGGGTGGATGATTGTTCTGCGGGTTCGGTGCACGCCACGCGTGCACGGACGGGAGGCGGCAGACAGGACCGTGCGCGGTGGACAAGAAATGGGGATCAGTGCGGGATAGTAATGTCGTGGGTGGCTATATGGGTGTGGGAGTAATTTTGGTGGTGAGGCCGGGGTGGGCTATATTGGGGTGCGGGCCTCTATTTCTGAACCATGCGCCGGACTCGACGGCCGCAACTTCCTCTCTCCTCTTTTTCCCCGGTACTCCTCCAGTACCACTTTGGATAGCCTGAGTGGTGGCTTTCAATGCTGAGTAGCTCATGATCTTGTTGGCCTTCAAACCTTCCTCGATCATACCCCCATTTTTATCACCTCGGTGAATGATTTACCTACGGACGTTACCAGATGTCCGAAGTAGGTGGGCTCTAATGTCCGCAAGAAGTAGTCCACCATCTCGCTCTCTCTCATCGGTGGATCTACCCTGGCCGCCTGTTCCCTCCAACGGAAACCGAATTCCCTGAAGCTTTCAGCGGGCTTCTTCTCTAATTTTAGCAATGATAGGCGGTCGGGGATTATTTCAAGATTGTACTGGAACCGGCCGATAAAAGCTTGAGCCAAATCATCCCACGTAAACCATCTACTGGGATCCTGTCTAGTGTACCATTCCAGCGCAGATCCTCCCAAACTCTGACCAAAGTAAGCTATCAGAAGTTCGTCCCGTCCTCCGGCCCCTCTCATTTTACTGCAGAACCCTCGGAGGTGGGCTACTGGGTCGCCGTGCCCCTCGTATAGGTCGAACTTGGGCATTTTAAACCCTGCTGGCAACTGGACGTCCGGAAATGGACACAGATCCTTATAGGCGACGCTGACCTGGTTGCCCAAACCGTGCATATTCCTGAAGGACTGCTCCAGGCTTTTAACTTTTCTGATAACTTCCTCGTGTTCCGAACTTTGGAAGTGCTTTTCCGGTTCTGCCGGATTATCCCAGTGAGGTGTATGTGATTGTGGTTCAGGAGCCCTAAAAGTAGGCTCTGGAGGATAGTAAGAGTTGTCATGGATCTGAACATGCGACTCACCGGCCGGCCTTTGCAGAGGAGCAGGTGGAGGTGCCACAAAACAGGGGTGGCCGGAGGAGGATTTGGTTTGGCTGGTGGAATGTGGGTGGCATATGGGTTTTCCCCCTGAAAGTATGGATAGATCGGGGCGCTTGTCGAAGGATCGATGGGCGGATGTTCCGGAGCTGAGGCGAGAGTAGGGCGGTTTGGTGAAGATTGTTCCCTGGCCCAGGCCAGGTGCATCTCTGTTATCTGTTGTTTTAACCGGTCTACCTCTTCTTTCATGATTTGTAGCTCTGATTTTTCTTCCTCGAGACTCTTGCCAGAACTAGACATGCTTACTGTAACCGGTCCTTTGGATCTAGTACGGTAGCGATGGCTGGCCAGTATATTCTGTCAAACCAACTGCTAAACTTTCTGGAAATGCAACAAACTTGTTAGTTCACCGAGTTTGACAGATATGTTATAGCACGTTGGATGCAATGCACCTAACCAAATAACCCTTTCTACACGTACTCTTAACATGCGTCATTCCGGCCCTTTTTCTTTTTCTTTCTTTTTTTTTTTTTTTTTTTTTCTTTTTCGACTATCTTTGCAAGCCTTATTGTTATTTAACCTTTGGATTCTTTTCCTTTCCTTTTTTAGTGGTGGTCGAATCTTATGTGGATTGCCTACGTATCACGTTCTCGCGTGAATCAGACCGAGCGTAGTTCTGGTCACAAAATTGTGGCAAAATTCAGTAACTTTTATATCAAATGAAAACTTAAAGTTACAAAACATGTCTTACGATAATCAACAAAAGAAGTGCTTGACTCGAAAAAGTAAAAATAAAACTGCCAACTAACCTGACCCAAGATCTCCACATACATTTTAATCAAAAATCTAATGCTCTAAAATTCCTGGGGGCCCGCGAGGCATCATTCGGCCTTGCCGCGGGCCTGGGTGTGAGGTCCTTGTGTAGCTCCCTTAATTCTTCCATGATCTGATGAACATAGCCCATAATTGAAGCAAAAAGGTCGGTGCGGGGCATTTGTTCACAAGCTAGGCACTTCATGGTGACATAGTGCCCGATTTCTCCAATTCTGTCCTTGATCATGTCCCTTTCTCTGAGTAGCCGCTCTATCTGCTAGTTTTTCGCCCCCAATCTTTGAGCGTTGCTGGTGACTTGGTCTAGGAGCCTGTCTATTTGCTCTTGTAGTCGAGCCATCAGATTGTGACAACGGTCGAGGTCTGTTCTAGCATCTCGGGCTTGTTTGAAAACCCGCTCCCTGAGGATAACGTTTGCCTCCTTTAGACTAGTGATGGTCTCGGTGTAATCTTCTTCCACCCGTTGTAGGTGAAGTGCACGTTGATGTGCCTCCTTTTTCCAGCTAGCACGGATCCTCACTGTTTGGGCTTTTGACTCTTCCAATTCTCTTTGTACATCGGCAACTTGGCTTCTCAGACCCTTTATCAATTTTTCGTCCGCTCGACTCCTCAACTGTCTGTCAGCATCCCTTTTCATTTGCTGGATTTGAGCTCTCAAAAAGTCATTTTCTTGTGCCAACTTCTTTTATCTCCTTCGTTGGCGGCGGCTTGCACATCCATTTCAAATTGGAGCTCTTGGGCCCGTTGCTCTATCCTGCTGATCTTTGTTCTATAAGCTTCTTCTCTGGCCAACCAGTCCCATTGTTCTTGTGACGCTCCGGCAAACTCCCTGAGGTGAGGCCTTTTTGTGGGCCTTTGATGCCCCAGATCTCTACTATACCACGCAGGGAATTCCGACGATACTTCACCCCAGGCTCGATCTCGCACCCGAGTGTCTTTCTTCAATGTCTGACATTCACTCCAAATCTTTCAGACCAACGCTTCAAGGAACTGTCCTCCTGGTCCAATTTCGACCACATGTGGGCTGAGGTCTTCTTCTTTTGGGATTATTTGGCATCGTCCCAACTGTCTCAATACTCGACCTGGTGCATAGGGCTGGATGCTGGTGAGGCCCATTAGCAATAAATATGATTCCGTGGCTGATGCATATATGACTTCTTCCACGGGTAGCCAACCAAACGTCCATTCTATTCTGCTGGATGTAATCAAACGCAAAAATCGTATCCATCCGCTAATCCCCTCTGGCAAATCATGTCCCTCGACCCTCGTAGGAAATTCTTCTATGCAGGTTTTCTTCGATGAACCATACCTCATAAACTGCGGACGACGACATAAGTGATCGATCATCCATATTTGGAGCAATACATTGCAAGCTTCAAAGAAAGTCCCTCCAGCTTTGCAGATAGTGAGTGCACGAGAGATATCCGATATTATCATGGGAGCCAAAGTACTGTTGTTCTGTTTCATCAGAGTGCTGACGACCCCTGCCACTTGTATGTTGATATTCCCATCTTTTCTAGGAAATATTAATGAACCTAGGAAAGCTATCACGAAGGCGATGCGTCTATGCTCCTCCCATTTTAACTGGTTGTCTCCGCTGCAGATTTTGCTTTTGTGTTTGTTGAAGCCCCCATAATGACCATATTTGTCATATAGAAATGCTAAAGTGCAGAACCCTTCTGATAAGTCTGGGTTGTGTACAGTTCTGCGGATCTTTACCGTATCCAAAAACCGATGTACCGTCACTACCCTTGGTGCAATAAGGTATTGTTCCCTCATAGGGACTTTTGGTCTTCCGACATATCCGGCTAATTCTTCCAGTGTTGGTGTGAGTTCAAAGTCTGAAAAGTGGAACACATTGTGTGCCGGATCCCAGAACGAGATCAAGGCTCGTATGATGTCTCCTCTCGGGGGAATATTTAGCAGCCCCACTAGATCTCCCAAGTACAGCTTAACGGCATCTTGTCCTTGCTCGCCCAAGTCGCTCCACCACCTATGCAAACTTAAGGGGACCTTGTTTATGATAGCTTCGGTTGTATTCTCACTCGTGCTCATTCTGCACATTTATTTAAGGTAATTTTTAGATGAAAGCGAAATTTTTATTTGCCCCAAAACTATCTTTTTCTGAAAAACGAAACGGGCCCCAGGAATTGACTGGTCAAAAAGGTGGTCGTTAAGGCAAAATTAAAACTTATTTTGAAATATATGGGAGTTGGACCGTAAAAGGTTGCCTACGTATCTCACACCCGGTGAGAATCAAACTCGCGTAGTTCGGCCCGTCAAAACAACTATCTTTCCTTTATTGACTGTCAAAGAAAACACATTTTGTCAAAAACCACTTTGTTGGCAAAGTCAACCTTCTGTCGTCTTTTATTGGCAAACTAAATTTATTGACTTGTTGGTAAAACATATTTTTGTATTTTTTTGAAAAAATATTTACTTCCCCATACTATTTCCTTTTGTGTTTTTTCTTTTTCCGTTTTTCTTCGATATTTAAAGGAACCCGGTCAGCATGCCAGTCTAAATAAATGCTCACAACAAATATGATATGGCAAGATGGTCTTTCCTTTCGGGTTACCTGTCCTAGACGGACCCAACCCCTGTGTTGAGTCCCCTAAGTCAGAGATGATGCAAATAAACGTCCTGAATCTAGGCTCAATATCCTGATGCTTTTCAATGGTACTAGACCGTGTACCCGAGCAGACGACTCGGATTTGAGGAGGGAGCTACGTACCGGGACCCGCGGGATCGTCCGGCTTTGTAACTTATCCTGCCTCTTTTCTTACTTTGGTATTGACACTAATAGAAAGGGGAGTCTCAACCAGTAAGCACATCCCCGGGGGTAAGAAGAGACGGGTTTTCGGCACAGTTTTATATACAGTTCATGCAATATCAAAGCGGTAAACATGTAGCAGTTTGTATACACAATGCAACTAATATTAAAGCGGTAGACATGTAGCACATTAATTAAACATGTAATAAAATCAGATATAGACAAAACAACAATTTAAACGAGCTCGAGTTCTTAGACCCCGAACCGAGGTTCGAGGTAGATATCCCCAGCAGAGTCGCCAGAGCTGTCACACCTCCTTTTTACCGCGCCCGCGGGAGCACGTAGGGAGTTTTTCCAGTTAAAGGACAATCGAGACGGGATTAATTTATTTAATTCAGAGTCGCCACTTGGGAAAATGATGGTGTCCCAAGTCACCGGTTTAATCCCGACCCGAGGAAATTTATGACTCTGTAACACAGTCTGCGAAACTAGAAACCTGGATAAGGAATTCTGTTAACCCGGGAGAAGGTGTTAGGCACTCCCGGATTCCGTGGTTTTAGCACGGTCGCTCAATTGCAATTTTTGTTTCTATCTGATTCTTTTATATATTTTAACTATGCGCTTTTAATGCTCCGCTCTTATTTTTAGAAGAATTGCGACGTCACGAAAACACATTTCGGGTCACACCGCAACCAGTACGCCTGTGACTTTGATGTATTTCAGTTTCGCCGAGAGTAAGATTTGAGTCACATAAATGCGCACCCGTGTTTAGGAAAGTAATTTGCTTACAAATCGCGCCTAAAGAATCTATCGTCTTTATTAACTTCGGAAAAGACCGTGAAATTAACTAAACGGTCTTTCCAAGGCTAAGTTTTCATAACAACTGATTAGAGGGCCCCGCGATTGTGTATTTGCATTTGGCGAGGCTCATCTCATTATTACTAAGGCCAATCCTAAGATGAACTATATTCTCTACTTGATTCATCCTCTAACAACAAAGAAAAATGTTAATTGTTTATCATTACCTACTAGTTTTATTTATTTTTTTTTTTTCATTTGGGCCATTCAATAGAGCCTCGACTCAAAATTAAACGCCAGAAGACAATTTCTTCTTTACTATGCTCTTAAATTACTTAAACTTCAATTTGTATTCAAATTAGTTAAGCTAATTAGTTAACATGCTTATTCAAATTAGTTAAGCTAATTTGTATTCATAATTAGTTAAGCTATAGATAAAACGGGATTTACATGCTTATCATTACAATTAACTACTTGAACATTGAACATGGTACTACTAATTCGTAACTTTCGATCAAGCTACCATCATTATGCCTCTATTTACTTCTACCCTGGGTATTAGTTATTATACACTCTTAACTTGAAAAAATTAACACCACTAACATAACAACATGTATTTCACTGATTCGCCTGCCCATTACATAGTGTGTTTCCAGTAGACCACTTCTACTATAATAGGTTATGGAAATATGAAGTTCACATAGTTACAACCCATACAGTCTATTACATGTTCGAGTTCTCCTTAGTAAGTACACATGTATCTAACTAAATTTCGAGATGGATTAAAAGGACATGATAATCAATAAGCTAAGTTTTATTGCTCCAATTCATGTTTACAGCTTCAAGCAGTAGTGAAGTACCTGGAAATCAGCAAAATAAGAGAGTGGAGATCAGCTAGATTGATCAAGCGAAGTAACAGCAAGTCGACAGCAATAATCACCACAACAATGACCCAACCAGTAGAACACTCAACAACAATCAGCAGTAGATCAGTGACTCAGCCAACATAACAACAACACAAGAACAACAAGTAGTGACAATCCAGTCGCACTCAGCAGACCAGTGGCCAAACAACAATCCCAACAACAGGATCAACAACAAATCAAGCAACAACAACCCAATAATCAAACCAGCAGCAGCAAACAATCAACACAGCAGCCACAACAATCGACACAGCAGCCACAACTATAGACCAGCAACAACACAATAACCATACACGACCAACAACCACCACATACAAACAAACAGGAAACCAGTGGCCTTTCTCACAAACAGCAATCAAACAGTCACCAAGACTTCAATGAACAGTGGCCAGGATCTATGTGTGAATGACTATATGCTTTTCAATATTTCTCTATGTGTTTTCGAAATGTGTCTTTGCTGTGTGTATCTCTATCTCCTTTTCAATCTCTCCCTTTACTGTTTCAACTTAATGCTCTATTTATAGCTAAAAACCCCAACCCTTCCTGAAGGCCTGCCCAATTAACTAACCCTTGCCCATTCTTTTCTCTGCCAAGCCATGCCCTGCCAGTCCTATTGCTCCCTCTGTTTCAGCCACTAAGTTCTGCCTAGGTATGGGCTTTAATTAAAAATGTGAAGTACAAAACTTGGTGGAGTGTCCTGCTGTGATAGCAGGCTCCACTAGGTTGTCTTATGGGTGAGAGATTAAACAAATGGACTTAATCCAAACCTAATACTACATTCCAGAATCCAACAGACAACAACCCTAATGGTGACTTGCACACGGGCAAACAGGGAGGTGATCAATCCATTTCAACCATGCTAACATTATCTAGTATAGTAAAATCTACGAAATTAAGCGACGACATTCAATCAACACATAACATAGCAATGATAACAGTTAGCCGATAAAACAGTGAACTTAAAAATCTCGGCAACAATTGAAACTAAGTATTCGATGACGCTAATCGACGCGAGTTCGTATCCTATAACTAATATATTCAAACGAGCAATACAGGAGAGCAATTGACCAAACCAAAGGGTCTTGGAGATGAAGAATGGAAATTTGAAACAAAACAGAAGAAAATTGAAACAATTAAACCACACAATGAGCACAACAATATAAAACAGAAGAAAATTGAAATACCTTATGAAGGCGAATCCGAAATCGAACAAGCCCCGGGCTTCACGGACTTGAGATTGCATTTTTGAAGTAAACATGCTTTAATTGAAGTGTTTTTCAAACGAAAAACACTCCAATTAGAGCCTATTGACTCCAAATACTTAAAATCGGACAAAATCCCTAATTTTGGAATTCTAGGGTTCTTGGGCTCTTATTTGGGGTTCGAGCATTTCGGGTTAGATTCGAACCAGACCAACGTTAGTGGGAGTGTGGGGGAGGTGTGAGGAGGCTGTGGTGTGAATTTGGTGAAGTTTGGCGTGGTTTGGGTTCTGACTCGAATCTTCGAATGAAGATTCGAGACGTTTGATGGTGATTCGAGGTTAGCGGAGGCCGGATTCGTAATGGGAGAGGTGAGGGGAAGATTTGGGTGTTAGTTTGGTGGCCATTGGCCTACCGGAACCGCCGTGAGACGATTTCCGGCAGGCGGGAGACGGTGGCTTCGCGGCGGCGCTAGGGTTTATCGTCTCTTCAGAGACGAGGTTAAGGGTCGTTTGGTGAAAAATGAATGGGGATACGGGGGTTTGGGGGGGGTGTGGTGCTTTGGTATATTGAAATGGATTGATTATTTTTAGCCGTCGGATCATAAGATTTCAATGGCTATGATTGATTCTTACGTGAATACGGCGTCGTTTTGGGTAATGGCTGGGCTGGGAGACGGGTCAGGTTATTGGAACAGGGGAGGTGTGTAATTGGGCCTGGTTTTGGGTCCAAATAAACGGCCCAATTCCGATTGGTGTTCATCCTTACTTGTTTTCTTCTACTTCTTTTGTTTTCCTTTTGATTCTTAATTACCAAAAATTCTAAGATAATTTGTAAAGCCAAAATATTAATTAACTCTTACTAATCTTCATCACAGATGATTAAACACCAGTGTTATACGAAAATCACACAATTAATATTTTCCACTTTATAAAAATACTTAGTTTACTAATTCATTCCAAATTGTCCAATTAAACTGTAACTACGATGGCACCGTATATATATATACATATTTATTTGTTTATTTAAACAAATAGTCATGTACACACAAATGCAACCAACAATAAGAATAACACAAAATCCGCAAATATTGCAAACAATATAAAATTATTTTAGTTTGAATTTTGGGAGTAATTCTCGTATAGGGCAAAAATCACGTGCTCACAGTATTAGATATGATATTTTATATTTTAAAATAAATACCAAAATACTGATACATTAGCGAAATAATATATTATATCACAAATATAAAAAATTTAAAATTTTACTTTCCTTTATTCTCTAAGTTCATCAATTAACTCTAAGTAAGTAATTAATAAGATATGTTTAATGATCTAATTTATTCTTTTATATATAGTTTTCTCTCCCTCACTTGATATTTGCTGGTTTTGGATAAAGCTTTTGTCAACAAACGTTTTAGTTTTGTACTTTTGAGTACATTAATTAAGATTATTACAGTCTATGACTCTATGTACTGGTTAACATTCAAATCGAATAAATCGAAGTTATTGAACCGAATAAATCAAAACCGAAAAGGAAAAAATTGAGCCATACCGAACTTAATTCGGTACGGTATTGATATAGCCTTTTAAAAATCCGAATACCTAACATATCGAACCAAAATATTTAAATATCATATCGTATCGATCAACGAACACCCGCTATACATGCCATCCCCCGTTACCTTTTTACTATTGTGACAAGCTCCTTACCTTTTATCATATTTAAATATTTCAATCAAATACACAATAAAATAATCTCGTACTTAAGCTTTGAACATAGCAATTGAATTCTTCACTGATATGAAAAAGGAATCTTAAGAATGTTAACAAGTACGTTGGGTGCTGTCAAACATCCTATGTATCATGCCAAGTTGTAGAAAATGTAACAAAAGCAATAAATTACAATATCATCACATCCTAACACTCACATGTATACTCAAAGGTTGAAGTAATAATCGGTATCGTCTATTCTTAGTGTAATACCTTTTAGAGAATTTTTCACAAAACATATTTATTAAGATCTAATTAGCAATAAATAGAAATCTTTTTCCATATTACGTGATATAGATATGCTTTACGTTATTTTATAATGTATATAATGTATTAAATGAATTGTATTTAATAATACAACATGAAATGACGCCGCACAAATAGGGATTCCTGTAAATCATGATCTGTATTTAGGTGTATTAAGCTGTATTAAGCGGAGAAAAAGTAACGTTTCAGCGCAAATCATGGGAAGGTGAATCTGTATTTAGGTGTATTAAGCTATATTAAGCGTCGTCATTTCACAAAAAACGGGAGTTATACCATAAATTGGTGAGAGAAAAATATTTTGTACCATCTAATAAGGCTTAAATATAGGAAAGTATTAAATTTAAATTTTTTGCTACAAATAAAAAAGATTATTATATTATGTAAAATCTTAAAAGGTATTTATATGTTATAAATTAGGTAATAACATATTCTATAGGTGGTAAAATTTCCTACCTCTTATCCCAATGTACATGTACTACTAACACAAGATTGTCACAACACCGATTGGGCTGCACTCACTTTCAAAAGCCCAATATAAAGTGCATGTTAGGTGTTTGTACTTTTTATCATATTTGATTTTCTATTTGTCGAAGGAAACGGGCAATACAATTATTTTAATTGAGTTTTCTTTTTTTTTAGAAGAAAATTACAAATCTCTCATATTTGGTTAGTCTTTATTCTTGTAGAAAAATGTTTGAAGTTCTATAAATTGAAGATCCTCCCTTCTCATTCAGTAGAATCCACAATTTAGCAATATGGGGTTTGAGAGTCGTATTTAGGGGAAAAACTTTATGGGACAAATGTTAATGTGTCACTTGTGTTTGCCTCTTCGTGAGGTTGTTCTCTCGATATTTTGTACTATCTTTTTATTATAACGGATTGCTCATCTCCGCTGTGGACGTAGGTTAGTTGACCGAACCACGTTAAATGTTTGTGTCTCTTTTGGTAGATTTTTCTTTTGTTGTTGGATTTATCGTCGCTCAAGTTTTGCTTTGCTAGATTCTACATGACACCTGATTATTTCGGTCCTAACAAGTGGCATCAGAGCAAGGTTCAAGACAAGTTCATGTTGGCGGGTTCAGTTCTAGCCGCGACATATTTGAGATAAGCATGATTTTTGTTTGAGAATTTGACTGGTGTGCTACGTGCATTGAGATAAATTTTATGGTGGAGATTTGAGATGCAACATGTTGAAGGCTATATGAAGAAGGTGGATCAAGTTTATTTTGCCAGAAAATTCAGGCCAAGGGGGAAAATTGTTAGGTATTTGCCATAATTTTCTTACCATATTTGTTTTTCCTATTTCTTGAAGGAAAAACGCAATATAATTACCTTAATTGAGTTTTATTTCTTGTAAAAGGAAACTATATATCTCTCATATTTGGCTAGTCTTTTTTCTTGTAGGAAAAAGTTTGTAGTTTTATAAATTGAGGATCTTCCATTCTCATTCAGTAGCATCCACAATGTAGCAATATGGTGTTTGAGAGTCGTGTTTAGGGGGAGAACCTTACGGGACAAGTATTAGTGTGCCACTTGTGTTTGCCTCTTCATGAGGTTGTTCTCTCGATATTTTGTACTCTCTTTTTATTATAATGGATTGCGCATCTCCAATGTGGACGTAGGTGACCGAACCACGTTAAATGTTTGTGTCTCTTTTTGGTAAATTTCTCTTTTGTTGTTGGATTTATCGTTGCTCAAGATTTACTTTGCTAGCTTCTACACGACACTTGATTATTTTGGTCCTAATAGTGCATCCCATACTATGTTTTTTATGAACTCTGATTATGGCCTGCAAGTACTGCACAATAACTCAGACAACGTGAAGAACATACACAAAATTTGAGCTCAAGACTCATTACCTCCTGGTTTGGACCTTCAATGCCAAAAATAGCACGGGCTAGCTATTTTTCAGACTCGTTATTCAAAAATAGACAGCGTTTGTAAAGTTATGTCATTGAAAAATAGCTACTCTTTTGTTGCAACACGGAAGTTACGACATAATATACTGGAGATTGGTGCACTTGTTTATGAACTTGCAGTATATTATGCTGGAACTCCAACACGCGAAAAGTTCCAGTATAATATACCTGACCAATATATTATACTGGAACTCCAGTATATACTGGAGTTCTAATATATTATACTGGAGTTTCAATATATTATACTTGAGTCTTTTTCTCGGATTTGGAATAGTGTTTTCGTTCAAATTTATCTTTACATGAAAAGTGGCTAAATTTCGATTACTTTTAATTTTTGAAGCTGTAGCTATTTTTGAATGACTACTTATAAATCCAACTATTTTTGAATTTCTCAGCCTTCAATAGTGTTCCTAAGACATCAGCCCACTATCATGTTGCTCCCACCCTTTTCAATTTCCTGTTTTGAAGGATATAGCGTCTTATTAATCTCTTAAACAAAAAATAACATGCGAATATATAATATATGTTTAATTTATATATAATATATGTATAACTATTTATATATAATATATGTTAACCGGCTAGAAACAGCAAAAATTAAAACTGGCCGGCTATTTGTGTAATAATCCATTTCTGTTTTCCAAGATACGTTACAATTGAAGAGAGGAGATGCTAGGAAAAGTCTCTAAACAGCGAATAAAAGGGCTAGGGACCGCAAATATGTTTTTCACACCAAACACAACGAACTTCTCTTTCACCAATCAGCCCAAAGTATATTGATGATAACCTACTGTTAAAAATGATCCTTTTCTGAAAATTAAAAATGATTAGTGATTAATATCTTCACCATAGCAAGAGCTGCTGATGCATAGACAAGAAAAGATAGAATGACAAGGACATGCATGCATCATGTATGTAGTTGTGGATCACCACTACTGAACTATCTGAAGATTTAGAATTTTAAGTTAAAAAATAGCATTTTGTCCGCTATAATATAATTTAAAATCATAATACATTTAAGATTCAAAAAAGAAAAATTCAAATAAATTCATAGGAATAGAATACTACCTAAATTCAACAAGGGAGCAGTGCAGAGGGAGAGAGAGAGTCATTTTCGCTTTTAGCTAAGCTTGTCAACATGTTCACAAAAATGTCAATTTACTGACAGTGAAAGTGTTAACCCCAAACATAACGGACTCCAAACAAGAGGAAAAACATAAAAGATAAATATTTGAAAACCCAATTAGCGGCCATTTAATGATAAAAAAGAAAATTGTTTTCATGGTATCTTTAAACAATCAAACAAACAAACAAACAGTTGTCCAGTATAGAGCCTGTTTGGATTAAGGCTGTGTTGTGGGCCGGTCTTAGACCGGGATCACGTGCCTGGCGGTCCTAGCGGTCCTGGCGGGCCGGTCTTACCGTGCCGGGCTCCAGGTGGTCTTTAAGCCCGTGATGGGCCGGTCCAAACCATTAAGACCGCGAGACCGGGACCGCGAAGACCGGGACCGGCTAGCGGTCCTGGGCCGGTTTTAGCGGGCCTGACAGGCCTCTAGCGGTCCTAACGGTAAGAATTTAAAAAAAAAAAATAAAAAAAAGGCCCAACGGGCAGATTTAACAAGTAGCTGTTGGAGCCTCAAAAATAGCCGTTTTTGGCTTTAAAAATTAGCCAAATGGTCCCCCAACTTTAATATAACCCCAAACTTTATATAATTATACATTTTCCCAATTCTCAACTATAAATACCCCCCCCCCTCCCCCCCATTCTTTCATTTTAACTCACCAATTGATCAATCTATCTTAATCTCTCTCAATCTCTGTCAATTGCTTATATTATTATTCCAATTTTGTGAAATTTTGTGAAGTTGGTGAATTGAAGTATTCAAGTCTTCAACAATTTGCAATTTTCAATTTTGAACAAGTTGTTCGTCAATTCGGTAAAGTCGTTCCAACTCTTAATTTTTAAGAATATATTTTGTGTGATTTTGTTTGCATAATTATAATTAAAATGACATTTTCATCGAAAAAATATTTAGTGGTAAGGGAAAAGCTAAAATTGGTGAAAGTAGTCGTCAACCAATTAACCTTCCCCCCGATTCCCCGACCTACCCGTCCTAGTTGTCCAATTATTCTTGATAGTGATAATCCCTATTTTCAATTTAGCGATACTGAATTTTGTCATAATATTTCAAGAGAAGATCAACTAGATAATGAAATTATGAGTGATCTTTATCCTAATTTACAAGTTCATAGGCAATTGGATTTTGATGAAACCCAACAGGATTTTGATGAAACTCGACATGATGTAGATGAAACCCAACCGGATTTAGATGACACACCTACTAGTCCGGCTAATAACTCAACTTATGCACCACAACACCCACCTGTACAAACACCTACTTTTAATAGACAACCTTCTAAACACCAAGAAACCTCATTAGTGTGGCAATTTTTTACTCGACTAAGAGATCAAAATAAGGCTCAATGTAATAATTGTAAAAAATTATTGGTGCATAGATATACTGGAGACCGTAGTGGCACGGGTACTTTGACTAGGCACATACAAACACACCCTACTGAAAAAGCTAAATATAACAGATTAAAAGCACAGCTAGAGGGGACAAGTGTAGAAAAAGCGGGTAACCCTAGTACAGGTTCTAATCTAGTTCAACCTGGAATTAACACTGTCACCGGAGGTATATTATACTACGATCCAAACAAAGATAGGGAAGAATTAGCAAATATGGTTACCGTTATGTGTTTACCGTATACTTTTCCTTCTAATCCTTATTTTGTGCATTATATTAGAAAAGTTTTTAATCCTACTTATAAAGGTTGGCCTCTTGCAACAGTTAAGGCCGATATATATAAATTTAAACATGAATACGAATAATATTTGCGGTATTTATTTAGTCATATAACTAATAGAATTTCTATTACCACCGATATTGGTATAAGTAATAATGATTGTGACTACCTAACTGTTACTAGTCACTGGATAGACGAGGAGTGGATAATGCAAAAACGCATTCTTGCGTATAGAATAATTAACTCCCGTCACACAGGTAAGTTTATCGCTAACACTGTTGGTGATATTTGTAGATATTTTTGCATTAATAATAAAATAATATCAATTTCTATGGATAATGCTTCTAGTAACACTAGTGCAGTAGGCATTTTTACAAACACATTAAATCCTGCATTTTGGTAATATATTTCATGTTAGATGTATTTGTCATATTTATCATTTAATTATCGGTGATGGTATGCAAATTTTAAATTTAGAATTAAAAAGGTTAGAATGGCTCTTAATTGGCTTTTTTATTCTAACCGTAGAAGTAGACTTAGGGAGTATTATAAAAAATGTGATGAATATGGCCTTAGAGAAAGAAAGGTTCCTAAACCTTGCCCTACTAGGTGGAATTATATGTACGAAAGTTTAGTAGTTGCTTACGAATATAGGAACCCTATTAATGCAACGTTCAATGCTCGGGTTGGGGGTGTGGATGATGATGAAATGCTTACAACCCAAGATTGGACTAATGTTAAAACTCTAATAGATTTTTAGAACATTTTCACGCTGCTACAAATGTATTTTCCGGACAATATTATCCAACTATTTCAAATTGTTTAGTTTATATTGCAGCCTTATGTGCATTTTATGGATTTTAAGGATGGTGGGCATATTTATGAACTTGCTATAAATGCAATGAAAGAAAAATTTAAAAAATATTTTTTCCATATCCCTCTTATTTATGGTGTAGCAGTAATTTTAAACCCTACAATGAAATTAGGAGGTCCTCATTTTTGGTATACAAATATTTATAACGCTTTAGATCTTACAGTAGAAGAACGTGCTACTCTTGCAGATGCAAAAGAATCAATTAAAATTAATACTCAAATAATTTATAATGCATACCAACAAGCCTTACAAAATTCTAGGCCAAATGTTCCAACCCCTACTTCGTCTACTTCACAGTCGTCCAAAAGAGTCGCGGGCTTGAAGGCACTTAAATCTTGGACGGAGTTTGGGGGTTCTCAAGGAGATAATTTTGATGAATCTTCCCATCTAAATGAGCTTCAAGTTTATTTGTCGCAGGGACTAGAGAAGTAGAATCCAGACGGGAGTTTTGAGCTTTTGGAATGGTGGAAGTTACGGGAAAAACATTTTCCTATTCTTGCAAGGATGGCTCGCGATATATTATCTATTCAAGCTTCAACAGTTGCATCAGAGAGCGCCTTCAGTCAAGCAAGACTTCAAATAGGAGATCATAGAACATCTATGAGGGAGAGCTTGGAGAAGTTAGTGCTATTTAGAGATTGGATCCGCTCGGAAAGAAGAAACTTTGGACTTGCGGAATCACAACCGGAAGTGGACGAAGCTTACGAAGAAATGATAGCCGAACTTGCAGAGGATGCTGCTTCGCTGAGAGTGGTGATGAACAAGCTTCTTTTCCACCACCGCCAACGGAACCTCCTCCAAATCTTGAAGGATTTATGAGATTTGTGAGAGATATGTAGATTGTGTTGTAAATTGTACTTTGGCACATCTTATTTAGTTTTTTTCCTTTTAATGGTGGTATTAGTACCTTGTTGTGCTCATTCCATTGGGGGGGGGAGAAGACTAATAAAGATATGTCATTTTTAGTAATAAAAATTATTACACAATTGTTTGATTTATCTCTTAATACATAATATATATCTATTTACTACATATACATATAATATATATACTTAACATATATTATATATAATTAACATATATATATATACTTAACATATATATATATATATATATATATATATATATATATATATATATATATATATATATATATATATATATATATATATAGTTAACGTAGATAAACTTAACTTATATACTTAACTTATATAAACTTACTATATATATATACTTAACATATATAAATTTAACATATATAAATACTAAACATATATATACTTAACATATATATATATATATATATATATACATACACTTAACATATATATACTTATTAAATAAACACACACACACACACACACACACACACACACACACACACACACACACACACACACACACACACACACACACACACACACACACACACACACACACATATATATATATATATATATATATATATATATATATATATATATATATATATATATATATATATATATATATATAACTTAACTTATATACTTAACTTATATAAACTTAATATATATATATACTTAAATTAAGTACTTAATACAATATATATAACTTAACTTATATACTTAACTTATATAAACTTAATATATATATACTTAACATATATAAACTTAACATATATAAATACTTAACATTTATATACTTACCATATATATATATATATACTTAACATATATATACTTAACATATTTAAACTTGACATATATATATATATATATACACACTTAAGATATATATACTTAACATATATATATACTTATTAAATAATTTTTTTTTTAATTAAAAGCCCACGAAGCCCGCCAGGCCCAGGACCACGTGGGCTTAGGCCCGTCACGGGCCGGTCTTACCCACCAGGCCCACCAAACCCGGGACCGCCAGAAAAATAGACCACGAAGCCCAGGATCGTCTGGACTGGCCCGCTAGGCCCGGGACCGGCCTAGAGTACACCCTTAGTTTGGATTGGCTTAAAAAATGGCTTTTAAGTACAAGTGCTTAAAAGCACTTTTTTAGTGCTGAAGCTTATTTTATAAATAAGCAGTTATGTATTTGAATGAAATATATTTAGATGTTTCTAACTTTCAAATCTTTTTTTGCGTGAATTGCCTGTCAAAGTTGAGCCGTGATGTTTATCACTAAAAATATTGTGATGGGAAAGGAGCACTACTGGAAAAGAAAGGAAAGGAAAAAATGGGAAAATAATAATGAAAGAGTAAAAAAGGAATAAAAGGAAAAGAGAGGAAAGTTATGGAAGAAGTGGAACAAGGGTGCTGCAACAAAACGGGGAAAAGAAAAAGATAGCAGATTTTAGATTTTCTATTTTTGAGTAATTTTGGGATTAAGAGAAACTATAAGGGATAAGAAGGTAATGTACTTGGTCAAAGTAATATAGCTTTTAAGCCAATTTTAAAAAAGTTGCGTTTACCCAACTTATTGCTTTTAGCTTTTTTTAAGCAGATTTAAACTTTTTTTAAGCTCTTTTTTTTGTTGCCAAACACTTCCACAAGTTAACAAGGGCTTAAAAGTTGGTTTGACCAGCTTTTAAGCCCATCCAAACAGGCTCATAGTCCCACAAGGTGAGATCTGGAGAGAGAATATGTACGCATGCCTTACCCCTATCCGATAGGGCAAAGAGGTATCTTTATGAACCATAAATTAAACAACTTTCCTCTACCCATGTGGGAGTTAAACGGGATCACAATGAAAGAACGATAGAAGTACAAATCAAATCCATGAATTAAATTGCATTTTTATCGTATACTAATTACCTGTCTAACACAATTTAGTGGTGACCAGCCCAGCAATTCCCTACCATAGTGCTAGTTTGCTAGGCTTGTAACATGCTTAAAAAAAATGTCATTTTACTAACAGTGAAGGTGTAACCCCCAAACCAGAAGTAGTAGGGAGGATTTTTTTTTTTTTTTTTTTTTTTGCTAAAAGAAGTGTAAAGATATCTTTAACTCTAAATTCATGAAAGATCCATTAGCATTAATTCAATCCAGGTTGTGGAATGTTTTTTACCGTGAATACTTGTATGTACCAGTGCTTTTTTCAAATTAAAATATTTAAGTTACAGTAATAGTTAACAAAATTTAATCTTAATAGGTAAATACTAAAGTGAAAATGTATATTGACATAGTGTTTGGCCAGAGACTAATATAGACTGAGAGAATCAAAGCGATAACAGTAAGCTAATTGTTGCACACAAACACTTTTTACATTTATTAATTTGATATAAACATCAAGTATAAACAAATTTTTACTCAACCAACAATTTAGAGTTTATTCTAAAGATCTATCGAGTAATCGTGCAAAAAAGTTTACACGGGGCTAGATGCTCCTCCCCTAAGGATCCGGCCAGTCATTTCATGAGTTACCGCTCTATTTTCTCCATTTATGCTTCTTATTGTCTTGTTCATCTGTATTATGTGATATCGGTTTGGTTGGTTCAGGTTCGTAGAGGTTTTGGAAAGGAATGATACACTTAGTCTCTTTTGAGTAAGCTTAGGTTGAAAAAGTCAACCGGATATTGACTTATGTGAAAAAGGACTCGAATGTAAATTTTGATGATTCATATAGTTTCAGGAGGTGATTTGAGATTTAGGAGCGTGGTCGGAATGTGTTTTGGAGGTCTGTGGTAGATTTAGCTATGAATTCGCAAAATTGGAATTTTGGCGTTTTCCAGTTAATAGGTGAGATTTTTATAGGGGTCAGAATAAAATTCTGAATGTGGCAGTAGGTTCGTTAGGTCATATGTGATATATATGCAAAATTTCAGGTCTTTCGGACGAAGTTTGATAGACTTGTTGATCAAAAGCAGAATTCGCAAGTTTTTGGAACCTTAGGCTTGAATCCGATACTTTTGGTTGATCCGATGTTATTTTGGGCGTTTCGAATATTGGTATAAGTTTGGATGGTGGAATGTGACTTGTTTGTGCTTTTGGTTGGGGTCCCGGGGCCTCGGGGTGATTTCAGATGGTTGACGGAAAGTTGGAGTTGGAGAGTTATAGTTGAAGCTGCTGAATTCGGTCACAACCGTACCTGTGGCTTGGGGACTGCAGGTGGGGGACCACAAAAGCGGAAGGATAGCCGCAGACGCGGAAGTTTATTCGAAGGTCTGAGCGTAGGTGTGGATGATTTGGTGGAACCTACGAGACCGCACGTGCGGACTCCTGGGTTAAGTGAAAACCGTAGATGTGGTGCTTTGGCCGTAGATGCAATGCTGCAGGTTCGGTATAGGGAGCGCATGTGTGTAAAGCCTGGGTCAGAAAGTATATATTTGGTCCTTCGCGATTTTCAACCTTCTTCACCATTTTTAAAATCGATTTTGGAGCTTTTTGTGGGATTTTGAATAGGGAATCCAAGGGAACTTCATTGTGGTAAGATTTTGAACATAAAACTCATTCCTATGGTGTTATTTCATTGATTAAGCTTGAAATTTATGGAAATTTGTGGGTAAATATTGAATAAACTAGGGTTTATGATTGGAGATCTAAAATTAGGGATTTGAGGGGTCATTTATTGTTGAATTTTGGTAAATTTGGTATGTTTGGAATCGTGGGAGGATAGGAAGTTTATTGATGTAATTTTTATCGGATTCCAAGTCGTGGGTTCGGGGATCGGGATTTCAAAAATTGTGTTGTAATTTTATTATTTTCACATGGACTTCGTTCCCTTAGTATATTTTGACGTCATGATTTTGATTCTCGATAGATTCGGCACGAGTTGAGGCCGAGGTAAGCGGCAAAGGCGTCATAGACTAGAGTTTGGACAGTATAGAGGTAACTAATGATTGTAAATATTGTACTGATGGTAAAAATCCCGGATTCCATATTGTTGTGCTACTTCGAGGTGACGCACACACAAGATAACGAGCGTAAGGTCGTGCATTGTTAGAGATTGTGACTTTGTCAGTCCCGTTTGACTGTTAAACCGCAAATTTGATTGAAGAATGTATGTTATCATTATGTTTTGGAAAGTATTATCATCTTTTGGGCTGAATGCCATATTTGGGCCACGTGCCAACTATTTTTGAACCCTTAGGGGATTTTTGCTACTATTTCTTGCTATTTTAATTTCATATTTATACTCGGTCATGTTGCATTTTATTGTTTTCATAGCACAACTATATTTACTCCATTTTGACATTTTAAACAATATTTTTCGGCTGTGTATTATGTTTTACTGTTGCCCGAGTGGCTTGAGAGTTTTCTAATAGAGTGAGGCCGAGGGCCAATGTTGTAAGGATATTACAGGATCGGGTTGCACGCTTCAACAATGTTGTACTGATTCATGATTACGAGGTCAATGGCCTGATTAGTTATGCCACTATGTGGTTTATTGTGAGGTCGAGTGCCTATTTGAATATGCCACGAATGGCTCGATATTGCGTTGGGCTGTAAGGAGCCCATCCAGTAGTTTGTACACCCTTAGTGAGCGAGGGTACCAGTGTGAGATATGATATAACCCGAGAGGCTATTGTTGTTTCATGTTATTGCCCGAGGGGCTGATACGAGTGATTATGAGATAGCCTGAGGGGTTGATTTTGTGTTATTTTGCTCGAGGGACTGATTTATTTTTCTATCCCCATCTCCCCGTTTCCATCACTTATTTGGACTACTAAAAGATGTCTTAAAGAGGTTTTTAATGAACTAAGGTGTTTTTACGAGCTTTTACTATTTTATTGCATAATTCTGGTTTTATATTGTTTTTGTTGTATCATTATGCTATATTTTACATGTTTTCTTATCTCTCATCTACCTTTATTTTTATTATTTATTGAGTTGGCTTACTCACATTACTCTTTGCACCTTGTATGCAGATCCAGGAGTCTCGCGTCACGCTAACAAGTGTTGATTTGCCTTCCAACAGACTTGCTCGGAGTTGACTAGGTAGCTGCTCGACGTTCGGAGCCCAATGCTTCTCCTTCCTATTTTCATTTCACTTTGTACTAGTTTTTATCCGACTATGTTGTCCTTTTTCATACTCTTATATGTATTGTAGATGCTCATGACTGGTGACACCCCGATGTCGGGCTGTGTTGTTTTAGCTTATTAATGAGTTTAAATGAATTATTAAAACTACTTAGTTAGATTGAGAGTTTGTGTCAGCTGGCCTAATTTCACGATAGGCTCTATCATGATCAGATCTAGTTTAGGTCCGTGACAAGTTAGTATCAGAGCCTAGGTTACATAGGTCTCACGAGTCATAAGCAGGTTTGGTTGAGTCTCGCGGATCGTTGAGGAGACGTCTATATTTATCCTCGAGAGGCTGCAAAAACTTTTAGGAAAACTTCATATTCTTGAACTTTTGTTGTGCGAATCTGTCGATCCGAGTACTAAACTTCTATTATTCTATCCTTTCACAGATGGTAACGACTCGAGCGATCAGTCAGGATGGATGACCACCAGTTATGGACACTAGTGGCCGAGGACGGGATCAAGGCCATGGTAGGGGCAGAGGTGTAGCTCGCACTACAACTAGGGCAACACCTGCGATCCACCAGCCGCCCCAGTTCTAGAGCAGGTCCCAGTTGTGGACGCTCCAATAATACTAGCTCAGACACCAGTTGTGTCTATTGTGATTCTAGGCCTTCAGGAGGCCCTGGCCTAGATTTTATCAGTATGCACTGGCGTAGCTCAGGTGGTCTCAGCTACTACAGCCGCAACTACTTCTCAGTATGGGGAAGGCATTCAGACTCCCGTCGCTCACACACCTGAGCAGGTAGTGCGAGGACTTTAGACACCGAGGGCACATTCAGCCCAACTAGTTGCACCTGCTTAGGACTATGTAGCTCAAGTTATGCCAGAGGACGAGCAACACAGGTTGGAGAGGTTTGGTAAACTTCAGCCTCTAACTTTCAGTGGTATAGAGGGCGAGGATTCCTAGTATTTCTTGGACAAGTGTCAGAGGATTCTTTGTTAGCGGGTATTCTGAAGACCAGCGGGGTAGCATTTACCACTTTTTAGTTTTCTAGAGCTGCCTTCACTTGTGGGAGGATTATGAGAGGCGTAGGCCTATTGGTGCAGCACCTCTTACTGGCAGCAGTTCTTCGTTCTATTTTTGGAGAAGTATGTGACACGGTCTCGCAGAAAGGAGCAACATCGGTAGTTCGAGCAGTTGCGACAGGGTGATTTGATTGCGATGTAGTATGAGATATGGTTCTCAGAGTTAGCTCGTCATGCAGTTTGGTTGGTCCCGACATATAGAGAGAGAATTATGAGGTTCGTAGATGGCCTCACGTATTAGCTTCAGATTCTTAAGACCAGGGACATGGTGCCTGGTTCTACTTTTGAGAAGGTTATTGACATTGCTCGCGAGATTGAGTCAGTTCGTCGCTAGGAGCGAGATGAGAGGGAGGCCAAAAGGCCTCGGGGATCTGGAAGTCATGGTGGTTCTCCTTCGAGAGACCAATTTCAGCACGATAGAGGCCATCCATTCGGGCATGCTCAATCAGCTTGCCCAGGTTATCGTGGGGCATCATCGGGTCATGGTTCATACAGGGAGTATGAGAATCCTCTCAAAAACTTGTTGAATGAAGTCAATGATATTGAAATTGGTGAAGGCCCCAGCAATTTTGATGGGCAATCCACTGGCTAAGATGTCGAGCTTGGTAATTGGGAAGACGCTCCATCTCTTGGAGTTTTGGTTGTTTATTTTGTTGTCATTTCTGTTGTCCAGGTTGTTTTCAGGGTTGTAATCCGGACATTGTCTTGTGACTCAAACCCTTCTATCTTTTCATCTTGCTTTTCTTAGTCATAATAGCTTGTTTAGTGCCGTCTAGGTTCGTTCAAGGGCTGTAACTAGTTTAGTTTGCTTGTTTTGTTGTTTAACCCTTTCACCGTTAGTATAATAAAATTCTCTGTTTCCCGCCATTTCTAGTCATTTTATTTAGTTCCCTTCTCCTTCTATAATTCTTTTCATGCTGTGTTTATAGTTACATGGCATGCATGCACAATTCTCATCCTGGTTTTAAAAGTCATTTTGGTAACGAAACAATGAAACAATGTTGAAGATGATAGGGATATTTGAGGAAAATAAGTAAGGGCATTTTGAGATCACTTCGAGTCCAAGTCGAGTGAAACTGGGGGCATATAGAACATAAAGAAATATTGTTGAAATGCATCATGCCACATTGGTTTGAAGCCAAAGGCAAGTTTTCCTCAAGTCTACAGGGACCATTCGTGGTACCGAGATTGTTGTCCAACGGTGCTAGCTAATTGACAAATACAGAAGGCAAATATATGAATCAATCAAAATGTGTTGTGTGTGTTTTCCTCAACTTGTTTAAACTATGTAGTTTGTACCTAGTATGCTTTGGATATTGGGACGACGAAGACATTTTATTCTGCTATCCAAATACTTTATCCTTTGTTACCCCTTTGAGCCTCGGTTATTTTCTTGCATATCCTCTTTCGGAATCAATAATAAAACTCGTAAGCCCGAACAAGGAAAGTAAATGGAGAAGAATGAGAAAAACAGTGAAAAAGAAAAGAATAATGAGAAATGAAAAGAAAAGAAAAAGAGAAAAGAAAAAAAAATAGAAGAGAAAAGAAAAAAAAATAGAAGAAAAAAGAAAAGAAAAGAAAAGAGAAGGAAAACAAAAGAGATGAAAAGAAAGAAAAAGAAATTTGGAAGTAGGAAAGATCGCAACAACAAAAGCATTCGCCTGAACTATATTTGACTTGATCCCGAAAGAGTACATAGGCAGCCTCTCTGAGGTTCAGTGACACCAAAATAAAAATCCAAAAGTCCACAAGAAAGAAACTATGGCAGAAGTTGTGGTTGTTGTGGGAAATCTGATTCCAAAAGTTGTAATTTTGAACTCATGATGAAATTGTTTTGAGCCTTTAATACCCTTTCTTTCTAATCCTATCCAAAAGCCCACATTGCGGTCCAAGGGAAGACCTTCTGACCTGTCTTCAAGAAATGCCGAGTCAAGCAAGCAGAGGTGAACACTATCAGGGGCAACACTCTGGTCCAAACGAAGGAAATGAAGAATGAGAGAGTCTTGTGATGAGAACCCCCACGCGTACCCCAAGGCGATGAAACCTAAGAGAAATCAAAATAAGAGAGTCTTATCGGTGAAAACCTTCACGATCACCATAAGGCGATGGCGAGTTTAGAGAAAAATCAAAATGAGAGAGGTTTGATGGTGAAAACCCTACGGGCACCACAAGTCAAATATGGATAGTGAATCAGATCGAGCAAGCGGAGCAGTGAAGCCCAGTTTCACGATGAAAAGGTACAACAAGAGCTGAACATCATATTCGCTAAATAGAGTAAGCTGCATGTGCATGTCAAGGTATCCACATCTAATGGGTTGCATGAAATTGGGATAGAATAATAAATCTCCAGTAAAGATGAATAAGTACACATTACTCCTCGTTATAATCAATTATTAAATGAATATTGGAATGACGCGAAATAACTTAGCATGTCTTCGTTCTTTTAAGAGAAAACTACCCTCTATAGCCCCTCAAAATTTTAATAGCCCATGTTTTGATTCACTTTCAAAAAATGGCCCTTCAGGCCAAACATATTGCATATACTAGCCGAACAGAAAAAGTATGACAACATAAGTGCTTGTAGATCAATGGGTGGAGCGCCTGATTCCTAAGCAGATGGTCGCAGGTTCGACCCCTACCTAGCGCAATGGAGAATTTTTTTTTTGCAATGTATAAATATTGTATCCTAAGTTCGATAGTGTATCATTGGTGTAAATTGAGCCTATCTCAACTGTGCTTGTGTATCTAAAGTGTATATATTTGTGTATCCCAAATATAACTTGTATCGTGAATGTATAATCTGTCTAAAAATGTATAAAAATTGTGTATAATGTGTATTTTCTAATATTTTGGAGTGTATCATGTATTTTTGTATAGTGACAGTCTTTTTTGTATATATTTTGTATAGTAACATCTATTATGTATATTTTTTGTATAGTGACAATCTATTTTGTATATTTTTTGTATAGTTACATCTATTTTGTATATATTTTGTATAGTTACATCTATTTTATATATTTGTTGTATAGTGACAATCTATTTTGTATAGATTTTGTATAATACCAATTTATATTGTAGATATTTTAACTTTTTGTATACCTAGAGGAGTTTCTCTTTTAAGCGAACCATTTGAAACATTTAAGAGTCTTTCAGATTATCTCTAGAATTTCTATTGGGGAAAGTCAAAGGACCTGCCTATGTTCGACCTTTTGCTTTTGTAACAATGATGAAGAGTAGACAGGAAGATCGAAGTAACAACATGAGTAGTTGAGTCACCCCAACACCCATATTTGGTGAAACCCAAAGGATTTCCCTAGCAAAGAAAGTTGAGAGTTAGCCCAGAAAAAAACGAGGCAATAATAGAAAGCTTGGGATTTTTATTTAAAGAGTGGTTGCGCCTCTCTCTTTAGCCAATAATTTTCCTTTTCCACTTTTAAAACAAAATCAACAGCCCTTGAATTCTTGAAAATACGCACTACTGTACACAACTATTTCTTCAGCATCAATCAACAATAGCCTATCTCTCTTTTTGTCTTTCTTTCTGTGAAAATTATACCCGAAACCAGCAGAAATCAGCCACAAATATTTGTTTACCCACATGCACCATCAGGAGTTCTCCAGAGCAAAGTGATAGGGGCTGGGAGAGTCAAGGTTCAGAAGAGCATTCAGATAGAGGAGGCGGATGAATAGTGAAGATCTAACATAGAAGCAGGTTCAATAAAGCAGGAGAAAAGAGGACTACACAGAAGGAATTCAGAAGACGTATACAGAAAGAGGGGGGAGAGGGAACCAAACTCTAGGATAAGCAATTTGTAGAGAGAGACATGAAGGAGAAGATATGTGTGGAATCGGTGATTTTGTAGCCATAGCGTGGTCGCCTCTCTTTTCCACGATCTGTCTTTACAGATCCGAGCCTCAGTACTTTTGGCTAGTCATTAGAATTATTTTTGGGCTATAAAATGTATATTACAGTTTTTGGGCTACCGGGTGAAATATGTTTGGACCGATGGGCTACAAATGAAGTTTGCTCTTCTTTTAAATTGAAATTCCGTTTGGGTAAGAATCAAGGCTCAGCAGCTTGACGCGGGCCCAGGTCACATTTTGAATACCTTTCACGTTTGGGCCAAGGCTAAGTCCACGTTCGGGCAATCCTTATTTGTGGACCGTAGTTTCAATTCATATTCCTCGGGCTTGTCTTTGAGCCTAAGGGCATGTTTAGTTTAAAACTATTGCTCGGCCTGTATTAGGCCGATAACAAATTAATTAGGACTTTTCTTTTATTTTTAGAGATAAATAGAAATAGAAAATCATAATTCACTTTAGGATTGACCTTTAAATAAAAATGAGACGAGCCTCGCCCAACAAAATATATAAATTGCGAGGCCCTCAATAAATGCTTGAATTAAAATACTTAGATATCAGGATGGACCGTTTAGCAAATTTTACGGTCTTCCCCAAAGACAATCATACGCTAGCCACTTTAGGCGCAGTTTTAATAAAATTACCTTCCTAAACTAGGGTGTGCATTTCATGCGACCCAAATCCAAATACCAAAATATTGAATAAGAATGTGTCGAGGATCGGAGTGCATTTCATGTGACGTGATCTAAAAACACGTTCTTAAACGACGTTCACTTTCTTAATAATTGACTAAAAGCGGTAGATCATTCTAAAATTACACCATAGGTTAACACGTATTAAAATTAGATTCTTGCCAAATGTAACAGCTGAGTGACCGTGCTAGAACCACGGAACTCGGGAATGTCTAACCCCTTCTCCTCGATTAACATAATTCCTTACTCGGATTTCTGGTTCGCGACGGTTAAACAGAGTCAAACTCTTTCCTAGATTCGGGATTCAAACCGGTTACTTGGGACACCATAAATCTCCCAAGTGGCGACTCTGAATCTCTTAATAAACGAATCTCATTTCGATTGCCATTTAATTGGAAAAACTCCTTTTATTATACCTTTCCGGGGGTGTAGTGTAAAAAAGAGGTGTGGCACTATTATAACTATTATAATTGTGATTAATTTCGGTATCAGTATTTGCAAAGTCATTTTGCATTTGGAAATCAAGATTAGGGTTTGTTCTTGAACAAAGAAGTGGAGTTTGGGGCCGAGCAACTTGAATTTTCTTTTAATATATTTTAATGTATCACGCTGTATTTTAATGAATATCATTGTATTCATTATCTTTTTTTCATTGTATTTCAATATATTTCGCTATATTCCATGTATTTTATTGTACTCATTGTCTTTTTTTCATTGTATTTCAATGTATCCTGTTGTACTTTATGTATTTCATTGCATTCACAGTCTCACTATATGCCATGAATGTATTCATATTTTTTTTTAAATGAATATAATTTATGTATTTAGATGTATTATATAATTTCTCTGAAGATTTGCTATATTTTTTAGGTGTTTTTCAGTTAAGAATCTTTTTTTATAACTGGAAACACAAAATTTGTGTGTTATAATTGAGTTTGTTGGGTTATATTATGAGTCTATTATGTTAATTGATTCAATTTTCATTTAAAAATAGTGTAATCCCTTGTTTTAAGCTGTGAATACAGTAGAATACAATCTCATGTTTCACGCCTTGAATACAGACGAATAAACTCAAATACAAAATCTGTCTAGCTGTAATCTCCTTTTTCACACGTGAAAAATGTTACTGTATTTATGAATACAATAGCTTAAGTATACTGAATACACTCTAAAAACCCTGAAAACATAGCTGTAGAAAGTAATATAGTAAATGGTAGCTACAATTAGCTAATAAACACTAAAATATAGTAATTTCTGAAAGTTTTTCTATATTAAGTGCATGCCTTTCCAAGTTGACCGAGATCACCCCATGACTTTTCTGCCTTCGACCCAACAAGAATTATAGCTGATTGTATATGACTTCATAAACTAATTAAAGCTTTCGAATTCAAGCCCCAAGAATAAAAGAATATGCTTACCTCTTTAATAGTTCCAAATTAGTCTGGCTATAGACATCAACTGGCGAAAAAGTGTTAGAATTTTTGTTCTTTATTTTTTACCATAATTAAATTTTACTTTTCTTTTAAAGAAAGATCAAAGTATAATCATAATTGTTTTTACTTTTTCTAAGGAAACTGTAAGTCTCTTTCGTATTTAATAAATTATTTTCTTGGAGGAAAAATCTTAGTCTCTATAGATTGAGGATCCCTATGTAGTCCTTAAAGAATTTTGTTTATGGGAAAATTTTGTTCTCTCATAAGGTTTTTTATTTTTTATTTTATATTAGCAGATTGATGTAGGTATCAAATCATATGATATAAGTATAACTTTTTAAATAAATTTTCTATGTCATCTGATTTATCATCTTTAAGATGTATTTTGTTAGCTTTCGTATGATAGTCTTGTTATTTTCTATTCCAATAAAGAACATTCCTACTGTCTAGGTCTTTTTTTTTTTTTGTGCAGGTTTGACACGTTGTAGAATCAACAAGAATAATAAAATAGTACCATAGCTTAAAACAACATTTATTCATTATTTATCATTCACTGTGACAATGTTAGGAAAAGAAAAGTGTTTCTTTTTCTTTCTTTCTTTTGGTAGAAAAGCTGCCAATTTAAAGATAGTAAGGCCTCATTTGTTTGCACTTAATGGAGGTCTGAATCTTAATCATTCAGATCTCAGATGAATAGTGTGTTTGTTTTGAAAGTCTGAAACTTAATTATTCAAATCTTAATCATCAAGTATTTTTATTTTTTTTACTTCACAATCACTTAATGGGTCTGAATAGGTCTGTATGATTAAGATCTATAAGTGAGACTTAATTTCATTAAGATATCATCACATATTCATTATTAACTGCTGTCACCGCCTACCATTATCAACTACCACCATGTCAGCACTACCACCATACTCAACCACCACCACCACACACATCCCCACCACCACCACCTCCACCACCACATCCACCACCACCACGCCACCATCATCCTTAATTATAGCCTCCATTATCGACCACCACCACCTACTATACCTACCACTCCGACATCATCGTTCTCACCCGTAATTAACACTCATCCGCATCAACTATCACAACTGACCACCCCATCACCATCAACAAGCACAGCTGGCACTACCCATCATTATAACCTAACACCACCCACCTACCACCCTCTTCAATCACAACTACTATCACCACTCGACATTATTCACTATCACCACCCACAACCACCATCCTCAATCATAATCGCCACCACTACTAATCACTACTAACTACTAGCATGAACCACCATCATCAATCAAAACTACCACCAACCAACGCCTCTAGTCGGCATTCACCCATTAGCCATCACCCCCACCTACTATTATATTTTAAAAAATTATATATTTTATTGATAGAATATTAGATTACTTAGTATTTCATTTGAATTTTATGTTTATTAATTTATAAATAAAGATAAATTTTATACATTCATATGTTAAAAATCAAACAGTCTTAATTATTTCTATTCAGATCTTAATACACATCTTAATATATTTAGATGTGTATCTAGATTTAGATGTCTCAATCTTAATACACATATTAATATTCAAATGTGTATTCATATTCAGACGTTTTAGTCTTAAAAAAATAAATGAGGCCTAAATCAAATGTAAATATTATAATACTTAGGAGTATATTTTTAAGGCACAAATCATGTTCATCGGTAACTCTAAGAACATACTTGAATCCGTTTACTATATCTCTTATTTTATCCCGTGAAGAGTTTAAAATTGACAATATATTTCTCGACGTCATCGTCATTGTAGTGAAAGTAATAAATATATGAAGTATACAATTATTTTTTCCACTATTTTATACCTTTTTTAATGAAGATATGCACGTATTAATGAAGATATGCACGTATCACTAGATGCATGGTTTAGCACGTTTTCATTCCTAGGACGAGAATTGAAATCATTTTCTTTTGGGCTTGGAGTTTAATTTCACCGGCTGGTTTACAAAAATGTCCCCTTTTAGGTTATTATTTTAATTTTGTCTCTATTTTATTAAGTTGTGCAAATATACCTTTAAGATTGTTTGACCCAAAAGATGCAAGAATTTTTTCGAACAAATCAATCAAAAGAAGAAGGGATAAATCTTAGCTGAGTATAATAGGTACTAGATTAAGCAAAATGAAGACATGAGTGGGGTAATATATTTTTTCGGATAGTGTTTTCTTAAGAAGTTTTGTCCCCTCTCTCTACAAAGCCCTCCATCTCCCTTATATACTAAGAGAGACTCTCCTAGGTTGTAAGAGACAAACTACCAAGAATATTCGATAGAATATTCCCAATGTCCCCTAACAAGCCT
>JASVEL010010321.1:0-40501 GCA_032618575.1 Nicotiana noctiflora
CGCGACCCATACCCTAAGACCTAGAAACGCCCCAGTTAAAAGACGAACTTTGCTTTTCTTACCTTTTCATTGTTTACAAGTTTGCTAATTCCTAAATCTTTTTCCCTAAGCATTGGGGATCAGGGGGTGCGAAGAGGTTGGGATGGAATTACAAGATAGAGTAAGTAGATCAATGAAACTTCTAGGTTCCTGGGCACTACAGGCAGGTCATCTACCTGCAAATGTTTAAGTGCTGTAAGTACGTACCTGGATAAATTTTTCTGATTGCTTGACAAAAACCTTATCTGACTCCTCTGCTTCTTCCTTTTCAGAAGCCCAGTCAAGTATTGCTTCTTCTTGTATAATGTCCTGATCGTACAGATGATGCAAAATCTGTGGAGGGATAAAATAGAATAATGATATTTAGATCAGATTGAATAACGGATATTTAAGTAGGTCAGATATACTTCTTGACAAATGCATAAGAATAAATCAATGGGATTTCCCGTAGCCAAACAAATGAAGCAATTGTTTTGAAAGGCATTTTCTGGGGCGCCTCGGGACTAGGTACGCACAAAACATCGTAAACTGTTGGTGAGTGTAAGACGCAAGTAAATGCCCCAAACAGTTGGGTGTTCACCCAGGGGCAAGACACCTTAACATTGCTAGTATGACTCCAGAGAGCCCCCCTACCCCCACTCCCCAAAAAAAAATCAGAACTTCCTAAAAGTTAATACCTACCATATTACCAGCGAGCGCAAGATGTACCCTTTCTTGAACTTTGGGTGGGTGGGGGGAGCGATCATTCTCCATGTCTTAAATGAAAAATTATGTTTTATACTATCTTAAGAATGTTATGACATGCTTTTGTGAGATACATTGTCTCATTATTAGAAATATGAAAATGGCACCTCGTGTTATGCTTCATAAATGATTTGTGAATATATATATTTTTTTTGAAAAGGTAACATATTTATATATAAATAAAAGACTAAACAAAAGCTGTGAAGTCACCCATAATTACAAGGAAGCCTAATAAGAAAAGACATTCCTAATCATTTGTCTTCTTA
Organism: Nicotiana noctiflora; assembly: GCA_032618575.1. Lineage (NCBI taxonomy): Eukaryota > Viridiplantae > Streptophyta > Magnoliopsida > Solanales > Solanaceae > Nicotiana > Nicotiana noctiflora. Next base: position 1,050 of record JASVEL010010321.1, read on the forward strand.
TAAGGATTCTAAAACATCAAAAATAGATTCATGATCTTCTAAATATTCTCCTTTACACCAAAAGTAAAAAAGAACTAAACATTTCATTTTCATCTTTAGAATGTTACTGTATCTATCTTCAAAGCATCTTTGATTTCTTTCCCCTCAAATTGATGAATATCCTCCATGATTGTAAAGTCACTCTACAGTGCAAAAAGAGATGATTGATTATCTCTGCCTCCTCTCCACATAAGTAACATCTAGAACATAGCTGGAATCCTCTTTTGATCAAATTATCCCGAGTTAGTACTGCCTCCTTTGCCAACTACCATGTAAAGCATGCTAATTTATAAGGAATTTTAACCTTCCAAATCAATTTCCATGGCCAACAGCCAATCTGATTGTTTGTGATGTTGAACTCCTTATATGCTGCTTTAACTGAGAACTTCCCTTTGCTATTCCCTTGCCATGTGACCCTGTCTTCTGCAGTAGAGGTCCCTTTGAATCGTTCTAAATTCTTATAAAATTCTGTAAATCTATTAATGTCCCAATCATTTAATAGTCTTCTCAAAGTCAGAGTCCATCCTTGATTTGCCCAAACCTCTACTACTGTTGCTTCGTGTTGTTGGTTCAGTAAATAAATATTAGGAAAGAGCCGTTTTAGTGATCCTTGATCTAACCAATTATCATCCTAGAAAGATACCTTCAAACCATTACCAATTATGAAGTTTGACTTGTTAATGATCTTAGGCCACAGATTTCAAATAGACTTCCACAAACTGACCCCGTATGGATTACTCACAAGCTTGCTTATCCATTTTCCTTCCATGCCATACCTTTCTCTGACTACCACCTTCCACAAAGATTATTCTTCTGAAGCAAATCTCCATAACCACTTCATCAATAAACTTTGATTCTGGATCTTAGAGTTCTTGATTCCCAATCCCCCTTCCTTCTTGTTAACTGTGAGTGAGGTTCATCTAACCAAGTTAATTTTCTTCTCCTCATTGTTGCCTTCCCATAAGAAATTTTTTCTCAAAGCATCTATTCTATTTACCACACTTGCTGGTATTGGGAATAGAGACATCATATATGTGGGCATAGCATCAAGAAATGAGTTTATCAGGACCAATTTTCCTCCCATGTGCAGGTATTGGCTCTTCCAATTAGCTAGCTTATTCTCGCATTTCTCTAAGACCTCATTCCATATTTCTTTTGACTTGCTTTTTGCCCCCAAAGCCATTAGGCAGGTTGCCTATTTTACCACCAAGAATTCCAGCCAAGTTTTGGAGCTCCATTACCTCATTAACCAGATAAATATAACTTTTATCCCAGTTAATGTGTAAGCCAGAAATGGCTTCAAACAGGATAAAAATGACCTCTATCAGCTTCACAGAATACAAAAGTGTCATCCGCATATTGTAGATGGGAGATCTCTAGTTGACTGTCTACCCTGGAACTTACCTTGAAACCTCTTATCCAATTTTTATCTGAGTTGTCTTGAACATGTCATTCAAACCTTCCATGGCAATGATGAATAAAAAGGGAGATAGGGGATCACCCCCCGTCTCAAGCCCCTCTGAGAAGAAAAAAAACCCAACTAGTGAACCATTAATCAAAATTGAAAATCTCACTGTACTAATGCAGAGTTTGATCCAATTGACCCATGTTCCACCAAACCCCATTGTGAGAAGGCACGGGAGAAAATATGAAATATTATTGTGTTCAATATAATACAAGAGGTCCTTATTTATAGCTATACTAAACAAGGACATTCTACTCCTATTCCAATATGGGACAAGACTACATATCTAACACTCCCCCCTCAAGCCGGTGCATACACATCATATGTACCGAGCTTGTTATATATGTAACTAATACGAGAACCAGTAAGAGACTTAGTGAAAATACGTGCTAGTCGATCATTCGACTTTACAAACTTTGTAACAATATCTCCTGAAAGTATCTTTTCTCTAACAAAGTGACAGTCGATCTCAATGTGTTTAGTTCTCTCATGGAACACCAGATTTGACGCAATATGAAGAACAACTTGGTTATCACACACTAGTTCCATCCTGCTGATTTTTTCGAACTTTAACTCCTTGAGTAACTGCTTGACCAAAACTAACTCACACGTTGCCATAGCCATGGCCCGATATTCCGCTTCGGTGCTAGATCGAGCAACTACATTTTGTTTCTTGCTCTTCCACGAGACCAAATTACCACCTACTAGAATATAATATCCAGATGTAGATCGTCTATCAGAAGGTGATCCAACCCAATCAGCATTTGTGTACCCAACAATCTGCTCATGGCCTCGATCCTCGAATGGTAATCCTTTACCTGGAGCTGACTTTATATACCGAAGAATACGAACAACTGCATCCCATTGACTATCACACGGAGAATCCATAAACTGACTTACAACACTCAAAGGAAAAGAAATGTCAGGTCTAGTCACTGTGAGGTAATTCAATTTTCCAACCGACCTCTTATATCTCGTAGGGTCTCTAAAAGGCTCCCCCTGTCCAGGCAGAAGCTTGACATTCGGATCCATAGGAGAGTCAATAGGTCTGCAACCCATTATTCCAGTCTCCTCAAGATTGTCTAAGGCATACTTCCGCTGTGAAATAACAATACCTGAGCTAGACTAAGCGACCTCAATACCTAAAAAATACTTCAGTCTGCCCAAATCCTTAGTTTGGAAGTGCTGAAAGAGATAGTTGCTTCATATTAGTAATACCATCCTGATCGTTACCAGCAATAACAATATCATCAACATAAACCACCGGATAAATATATAGATTCGGAGCAGAATGTCGATAAAATACAGAGTGATCAGCCTCACTACGAGTCATGCCGAACTCCTGAATAATTGTGCTGAACTTACCAAACCAGGCTCAAGGGGATTGTTTCAAACCATATAGTGACGTGCGCAATCTGCATACACGACCACTAAACTCCCCCTGAGCAGCAAAACCAGGTGGTTGCTCCATATAAACTTCCTCGTCAAGATCACCGTGGAGAAAAGCATTCTTAAAGTCTAACTGACAAAGAGGCCAATAACGTACAACATCCATGGACAAAAAAAGACGAACAGATGCTACTTTAGCCACGGGAGAGAAAGTATCACTATAATCAAGCCCAAAAAACTGAGTATATCCTTTTGCAACAAGACGAGCCTTAAGCCGATCAATCTGGCCATCCGGGCCGACTTTGATTGCATAAACCCAACGACAACCAACAGTAGACTTACCTGCAGGAAAAAGGAACAAGCTCCCAAGTACCACTTGCATGTAAAGCAGACATCTCGTCAATCATAGCCTGTCGCCACCCAGGATGAGATAGTGCCTCACCTGTAGACTTAGTAATAGAAACAGTGGACAAAGAAGATATCAAAGCATAATGAGGTGACGACAGACGATGATAACTTAGACCCAGAGGCGGATCCAGGATTTAAATTCTATTGGTTCAAACCTATTATATTTTAAAAACAATGGGTTCATATCTATTATTTTTACAGTTTTAATAAATTTTTACTCAGCGTCAAAAGTTATGGGTTAAGTTGAACCCGTACACATTACACTGCATCCGCCACTGCTTAGACCAACATAGTGGGGATTAGGATTAAGTATGGACCGTACACCTTTGCGGAGTGCAATTGGTTGACTAAGAGGAAACAAGTTCGCACTAGGTGTAGAATTTGATGCAGGACGTGAATAACCTGGGCGTGATGTTGGATGTGGACGGCGATGATAAGTCAAGAGCGGCAGAGCTGCAGAAGGTTGAACTGGATTATGTGGAGGAATTGGTCCTGGAGCAATAGATGGTGGAACGAGAGCTATAGATGGTGGAGTCGGAGATGTAGAGGAAGATAGATGGGAGATAGTGACTGAATCTCCAAAAGAAGGGACCGGTAGTACCTCAGAAATATCTAAGTGATTATCTGAACCTGTGAAGTATGATTGGGTTTCAAAGAAGGTAACATTAGCAGACATAAGGTACCGCTGGAGGTCAGGTGAATAAACATCGATACCCCTTTAGCATTCTCGAGAAACCAAGAAATACGCACTTAAGAGCACGGGAAACTAACTTATCTGTTCCTGGAGTAAGGCTATGGACAAAACAAGTGCTTCCAAAAGACACGAGGTGGAAGAGAGAACAAAGGTAAGTGGGAAACATAACAGAGAATAGAATTTGGTTCTAGATAGCTGAAGATGGCATGCGATTGATAAGATAGCAAGGTGTAAGAACTGCATCCCCCCAAAAACGCAAAGGAACATAAGATTGTATGAGTAGGGTACGAGCAGTTTCAATAAGATGTCTATTCTTTCTTTCAGCTACCCCATTTTGTTGAGATGTGTACGGACAAGATGTTTGATAAATAATCCCATGAGATTTCATAAATTGCTGACATGGGAAGACAGATACTCTCGGGCATTATCACTACGAAATGTGCGAATAGAAACCCCAAATTGATTTTGAATTTCAGCGTGAAAGGTCTGAAATATAGAAAACAACTCAGATCGATTTTGTATCAAAAATATCTAGGTGCATCTAGAATAGTCATCAATGAAACTAATAAAGTAGCTGAATCCTAAGGTAGAGCTAACCCGACTAGGACCCCAAACATCTGAATGTACTAAAGTAAAAGGTTTGCTCGATTATCAATACGTCGAGGAAAATGAGAGCGAGTATGTTTACCGAGCTGACAAGACTCACACTCTAGAGATGACAAGTGAGATAAACCAGGTACCATTTTCTGAAGTTTGACAAACTAGGATGTCCCAACTGTTTATGTAATAAATCTGGTGAATCAGTAACATGACAAGTTATTGAAGAAAGATAAGATGTGAGCCCATGTGATTTAGCGAGGATAAGGTAATAAAGCCCATTTGATTCACGTCCGATACCAATGATCTCCCCTGTACTACGTTCCTGTATTAAAACATGGTCATCAAGAAATAAAACGGCACATTTAAGTGATTTGGCTAGCGACTAACAACTATGGGATTAAAAGGACTATTAAGGACATAAAGAACTGAATCTAAAGGTAAGGAAGGAATTGGGCTTGATTGACCTATTGCTGCGGTTGTCATGGTTTGAGACCCATTGGCCATTGTAACTCTTGGAAGAGATTGAGAATACGAAATAGTAGTGAAAAGCGATTTGTTACCAGAAATATGATCTGATGCACCTGAAACAATGACCCAAGACTCAAAGGATGAAGATTGAGAGACACAAGTCACACTATTACCTGTCTGAACAACGAAAGCTATCTCAGAAGATGTCTGCTTACCTGCTTTGTACCGAAGAAACTCAAAACAATACACTAAGAAACCATCCGACTATATGAAGCATCACTTCCCATGTCGCTACAATTAATAGTAGAAAGGTTAACTTGAAATAGTGAAAATTAGTAACTCTTTTGGAAAAACTGAAGAAATTGCTGAGAAAACATTGTTTACAGCAGGAAAATAGAACACTGTTTTGTACCGAAAAATACTGTTCACTCCAGAAATATTGTAGCTCTTGGAATTTTACTGTAGCAGCCGGAAATAATTCAAAGTGGTCGGAATGAAATAAAAATAGTAGGGGTAGGATCGGAATTAACAGACGACCCAACTGTTCTGAAGGTACTTTTTCAAAAAAAGGCTGGAAGTCCACTTTTGAAATCACTATTTATGCCGGAAAAATATAAAAGTGGTCGAAATTTGATGTAACCTGTATGGGTAGGCTGAAGAGTCGTCGCCAAAAAATGGTCGGAAAGTGGCCCACACGATATCGGAACTTCGCCGAAAAATTTTCTTCGGACAGCTACAATATCGCCGGAAATTTTCACTGGGGTTTGGTCGCCGAACAATAACTACTCTTGTGGTAGTATTGGATTTTTTTACGCAACGCTGACAGAAACAAAGCAGACACAACAACTTTGAAAGTCGCCGAAAAAAAGGGTTCCGGTGACTGATTTTACTTCTCGAAATCACTGGAATTTATGCACAGCGATAAATCTCTCATGATAGCTCTGATACCATGTGAGAAGGCACGAGAAAAAATATGATATACTATTGTGTGTTCAATACAATACAAGAGGTCCTTATTTATAGCTATACTATACAAGGACATTCTACTCCTATTCCAATGTGGGACGAGACTACATATCTAACAACCATCTTTCTTAAAGTCTCTAGCAAAAAGTTCCAATTCAAATGATCATAGGCCTTCGCGATATCTAGCTTGCATAAAATACCAGGCTCCTTGGTAGTATCCTTTGCATCCACACATTCATTAGCAATTAGAATGGCATCCATTATCTGTCTACCTTTAATGAAGGCCATCTGCTGAACATCCACCAACTTGTTCACAACTTTCTTGAGTCTCTCTGTAAGCAACTTGGAGATGATTTTGTACATGCTGCCTACCAAGCTAATAGGTCTGAAGTCTTTCGGTTCCTTGGCTCCAAGCTTCTTAGGAGTTAAAGTCACAAAAGAGGTATTAAAACTTTTCTCGAAGATACCCTGGTAATAAAAGTTCTGAACAGCAGCTACCACTTCCTTATTCACCCATATGGTGACTATGTACTATTTAAACGTCCGATGCTCCCCATTAAAGTATAACCTATGTTATGTTATGAAAAAGGGCTAAGGTCACTGTAGTTTTCAAAATATGTCCAGGTTTTCAAATGCTCTGTGATTCATGAAGTGCTTTCATATGATTTTATTTGTATATCTCTCGCGTGATGTTTTCTTTAAAATCTTGTCCCAGTCTTGAGTTAGGGAGTCGATGGTACATGATATGTACGATGTGGATGTACCCGGTCATGTGGCCATATTATTGTTTTCCTCTTGCAGTCCCAGATGGAAATTAGAGGAAGCAGATTGGTAGGCATTCAACTCCTCCAGGTTGTATGGTAAGCCCCGCTATCATACCAGTGGGTGTCTTCATGTCTGGTTATTTGTATGCATTATGTAATCATTGTCATTAAAAGCCCCATGTACATTGTGGGTCATGTAATTATGTTCAGAATAATATCATGTGTATTTCATGGATTATGTATAAAAGTTCAATATGATGGCGAAGGAGCCACTTGTTATGGTTTCAAACTATGACATTTCTGTTATCATGATGCATGGACTATCTCTGCCTAAGTATAAAATGAATGTTCGTTTGCTCTTATGGTAAGTCTAACGCACTGAGTGCCCTTCACCTTCCTCCAGATTTTGGGGGGGTGACAACTGCATATCTTCAGAGCCACTTACCCTTTAATGCTCCTTTTTTTTTATTTGCACCGGGTGTCCGAGTCTCTAAGAGCCCCAACTAATCCCGGGGGTGCACAGGCCCTCGGCAAGGAGTTTCCCGCAAGTGCACCACAGTTAATTCAGGTTTTACCCAGTCCGATGGCCCTCAAAAATTATTTGCACCCGGTGGGTTTCTAACATGAGACCTTGAAAGGGAGCAAACCCTAAGGCTCAAGTCTATTAGTCTCTTATTTAATGTGGAAGGCAGTAAATTGCAAATGGAGACTAAGGTGCAAAGCCTTGTAGTGCATTTTTTAAGGATCCGACACGGGTTCAGCTATATTTTGGAGAGTCCGCGCAACACAGATAAAAACAAGGGAACTTCAACTTTCTCCTAGACAACATTTCCAACTATCGTCTTAGTAGTAGTCCAAATCAAACAAGGACATAGTGGAATATAATGCTCTTCAGAACATCAAACATCATGCCAGCACAGCAAAAGCAAATGTATAATCGGTACTTGTGACAGCAAATTTAAATACTCATATAGGGTTTCATTATAAGTATTATTCATATAGATTATCTTGAGCACTAGCAACTTCTCTTGTTAAGACAACAAGATTGCTGATAGCTTTCCCAAATGCAAGACGGTATTAATATTTAACCATATCAATTATTTAGTGAATTAGCATTATAGGTTGCCTAGATCTAACCCTTTGGGACGCGCATCTAACAGCTAAACAACTGGAAAGACTCATTCAATCCTCTAGATGGACTAAAAAAACAGTGCAACGTCTAGAGCGAAACAACATACCTGTACAAATAATGGAGAATACTCCTTCGCAGATTCCAAGCACATTTCTTCAAACTTCAATATTACTTCAATCTGACAGATCCAATATCAGAATATTCATGAGAACTAAACATGTGAAGTACTTTCCGAACATCACTAACTGATGGAAAAACATTACTACTAAGAACCGACATTTCTTCGGGTAAGACAAAGAACCAACAGATAAGTGCAATGTTAACACACCTTTGATCAGAATATGTTTAATTAATTCTCTTTCCCAACCTACATGTGCCTCAGGCTGGAAACTTCTTTTTTTTAGAGTGGTAACATCCTCGAGCTGGTAACTAATTGTCATTATTTTCTTTTCATTTGGGGGGGGGGGGTGTCTTTACCTACAAGCCATGAGTAGCAATGTATAAATGAAATACAAAATACACTAACCTCTTCATCAATGCTTGGCAAGTAATATTTCAGAAGCTTTTTCCATTTTTTAACTGCGGTAGCAACATTCTTGACCAATTCAACTGGAAAAATACATATATATGTGATGAATACACAAACTATACAACATAAGCAGACAAAATAAGCATAAAAATATTAGACAAATAATATAGCCACTTCCAGAAAGAAAAGAGGTTGAAGTAAAGACGAAAGAAAGTGCATCTAGCTAAATTCTTTATATCTTGCCAAATATTAGTGTCTGAGATTAGGAGAAGGACGAAATGAATAATTAAAACTCAGTATCTAAACCATATCATATTTATAGAGCAAAATAACGAACAACTAAGTGCAAATGCACATATATAGCAAACAACTGAACACCAACAAAGTGTAGAAAATTAATATCAGAAACTGGAAGTGGAAGCCATAAGACCATTTCCAAGTTATTTACCTTAAGAAAAGTGCCACTATTTGTAATTGGCTTATAGCTTTAAGTATAGCTTCAACACTTGACATGCATATTAAATGATCTTTCAATTTAAGCAACAGATCTCCATTTGGTGTTGATATCCAAGTTGATAAAGGGAATATGAATCTATATTTTAAAAAGGAAAATCTCTCTTTGATCACCGCCGCTCACCACAAAATGCCAAAAACTCGGCACTCTATGTCAAATTGCAGTAGAAAAAGCAACCTACAGATGATTACAATTTACAACAACCTTGTGTAGTGGAAATGCAAAAATAAAAGGAAAACTTACTAGGTGAGTCATGCGGAGCATCCAATGCCAATTTCATCACTGAATAAAACAAGGCACCAGCACAGTCTGCAGATGTCATATTGTATGACAACCTGCAATGAAATAGAGAAGGAACGCATAAGCAATCTGAATCTCACTAGTCCGTGTACACTTTCTTCTTATGACAAAATGTTTCTCCGTCTACCCTCAGAAATAAATAAGTCTTCGAGCAAAACAAGGACTCCTGAAAAATAACACATAGTGCATGATCTCGCGAATTACTTCTGAAATTTAAATGTCACCAAGCCTCAAGGCCACTAGTACGTGTACACTTTTTTCCTATGACAATATGTTTCTCCGTCTAACCTCAATAGGGGTGTGCATTCGGTTTTTTTATTCGATTTTGCACTGTTCGGTTTCGGTTTTTCGGATTAGTTGGGTTTGGTTTGGTGTTCTTTTATATTAGGATATTTCCGGTTTGGTTATTCGGTTATTTGATTATGCCATACAAAATAATTAACATAATCGAATATTTATATTTCATCAACAACAACTACGCAGTAAAATCCTATAAAGTGGAGGTCTGGGTAGTGTAATAATATGTACGCAGACCTTACCCCTACCCCGATAGGGCAGAGAGGCTGTTTCCGATAGACCCTCAGCTCAGAAAGACGGAAATAAAAAATAAGAAAAGACAATTCATTAGTAACTCTAATAGAAACCGTAATAGTAACAGAAGTATAACAACCAAAAGATGAATGACATGCAATAACAGTAACCAGAATCTAAGACTCGGGGCTAAGATAAACAGCAACGATAGTGTGGATTCAACATAAATTGCAAGTCATCTAAGATCAACCATAATCCAACTCCGCCTCACCCCCGGTATGAAGTAAGGAAAGCTCTACTAGCCCCTAACCTACAATTCTAATGCTTGACCTCCAAACCTGGCCATGTCCTCGGAAATCTGCAGTCATACCATGTCCTGCCTGATCACCTCTCTCCAATACTTCTTAGGCCTTCCTCTACCTCTTCTCGTACCCACCACGGTCAACCGCTCACACCTCCTCACCGGGCATCAAGGCTTCTCCTCTGCAAATGCTCGAACCATCTGAGTCTCGCTTCCCGCATCTTGTCATCCACATTGGCCACGCCCACCTTCTTCCGAATATCTTCATTCCTAATATTGTCTATCTTAGTGTGCACGCACATCCTCCTCAGCATCCGCATCTCTACTACCTTCATCCTCTAGATATGGGAGTTCTTAACCGGCCAACACTCTGCCCCATACAACATGGTCGGTCTAACAATAGCTCTATAAAACTTAACTTTGAGTATTGGTGGCACTTTCTTGTCACACAAGACTCGGATGCTAGCCTCCATTTCATCCAGCCCGCCCATATACGGTGAGCGACGTCCTCGTCGATCTCTCCGTCCCCCTGTATCATCAACCCAAGGTACTTGAAGCTATGACCTGTGATCCAAGCCTCACGTCCCTACCTACTTCACTCGACTCAGCACTAAACTTGCACTCCAGGTACTTTATCTTAGACCTGCTCAATTTGAAACCCTTCGACTCGAGAGTCTGTCTCCACACCTCCAATCTCTTATCAGCATCGACCCTCGTCTCATCAATTAGAACTATGTCATCGGCAAATAACATACACCATGGCACATCCCCTTGAATATGGTGTGTCAATGCATCCATCGTCAAGGCAAATAAGAATGGGCTAAGTGCAGAGCCTTAGTGTAATCCCATAACAATCGGGAAATGCTCTGAGTCGCCTCCCACAGTCCTAACCTTAGTCTTAACTCCATCATACATGTCCTTGATCGCTCTTATGTAGGCTACCGGCACGCCCTTTGCCTCAAGACATCTCCAGAGCACCTCCCTTGAAACCTTGTCATATGCTTTCTCCAAGTCAATAAACACCATGTGCGGATCATTCTTATCCTTGTACTATTCCACCAACCTCCTAGTAATTTAGATAGCTTCCATAGTGGAGTGGCCCATCATGAACCCGAACTGATTGTCGGATATAGACGTCGTCTTCCTCACCCTCACCTCTGCCGCCCTCCCAGACTTTCATGGTATGGCTAACTTGATACCCCTATAATTGTTAAAGCACTGAATTATAGAGGATGAGAAGTAATAATATTACATCTCTTAATAAAGTTTCTAATATTAGTCAGAGGTAAATCTTTGAAAACACAATTTTAAAAGTAACATGTCCAAACATAAAAATACAAAATCCAAACCATAACCCAAGTTTAAATGAGATTAATTCTTGTCTTGCAATTTATTAGAACCAGAAGCAAAAATCGAATTTTTGATGAAAGCTTTACAATCAAAATACTAGTACTTAGTAAAGATGAGGAATAAAGGGTTATATTGTAAAGATTAAGAATAAGGCGTTATATTCCCTAGATCCTAGTAAAAATAGTTCAATAAATAAGCAAGGCTGAAAGTGATAAAACACTCAAACTATAACTCCCATAAATGGTACTCCATGTTAAATAAAAGTAATGTATATTATCAAATTTTTTGGTTTTTTAGTTTTTCGGCTTTAATTTTCTTAAATCTGAAAGCATAACAAAAAACCAAAATTTTTAATTTCTCAATCCGAAACCAAACCAAAAAAAACAGTCCAAACTAAAATTTTGGTTTGGTTCGGTTTAATTTTTCGGTTTAATCCGAGTAATGTACACCACTAACCCTCAGAAATAAATAAGGATGGTGCAGAGTGGTAGCGAATGTGAAAACATACAAGAGATAAATGCAGGTTGTTGATATAAAGGCAGGCGGCCACAAATTTCCTAAGCAATATCTACATATAATCTTGAGGCTTCCGTATTGATGTTTACGTAATACTTTCTAGAATACTTTCAATTGTACTCTGAAATTTAGGGTCTAATCAGAGCAAGACAAACAACACAAGACTACGGAATTTGACCACAGTAAGTTTGCATATACAGTGTAGAGGAGTACAACAATAAAAGGAAAGGTCAAAGGCAAAAGAAGCTTGACACTTTCTCGCAGGAGGTAGGCATGCAAAGTACGAAGCGAAATACATACTTGAAGATGGTAAGATGTACAAAAATACCCTAAAGAAATATGATGAGATTTTGAGTAAGAAGAACACTGAAAGAGGAGAAGAAAGCTGCTGCTTTAACTTTGCAAAGATAAACCAACCCAATTAGCACTTCAACCCTCTTTGGTTAATAGAAGCATAAATTAAGAAACTGTCCAAAGGACAAGAAATAGAACTTTTGGGTGCATACTTACCACCCTACAGAATATACAGCAAGTGGAAATTCTTGTAGTAAAAATGGCAAGAAATAAAACACCAACTGGAGCTAACAGGAGGAAAGAGCAAAAGTTAATTCAGGGAAAAAAGCTTTTCTCCAGACACAAATTTCAAGAATGTAGGATACAGATTGAGTTCTAGTCAACATACCGCAATGCATTAACTTCTAAAATTACATGGTCTTCTGTTACTTCTTCCTCTACAGCCCTTTGAAAAGTTGCTTCAACCTGCAATGACAAATGGAAAGGAGATCTTAATCTACGATACAGTTTTACGAACTGATCAAAATATAAAATAGTCCCATCAAGACCTACTTCTCTCTCAAAAATTACAGAGTCATCTCTAGTGTCTTCACCATCTTCATTAGAATCATTAGTGATAGAGTCAGGTCCCAGTTCTCCGGAAGGTGGAAGAGAGGCACCGTCTTCGTTTGATATATCTGCTTCATCATTAGTTATTTGCATGATCCCAACAAGTTTATCCACAGGAATTGGTGCAACAGAATGTCTCCATTCTTCTTCCTGCCCACCCTCACTGACTAACCATATGAAACCTACTCCACCATCACCAACCTGGATAATGAGGATAAAGTATAAGAAAACAAACAACAAATGCATCATAATATCTTTGGCTTTTCAAACTAGATATCAGACAGGTGTGTTAGAACAACTACTTCCATTTGTTTTCTATTTTGGACACCCAAGAACAGCAACTCAAAGATTGAATTACACCTAAACGGCTTCACATTGTTGCTTCACAGATCCGTACCAATGTCAGATTGGATTGGAACTTTTTATGGGATTCAACAAATACGGCAGGAAGTTCCACTTAGTCAGCTAGGAGGACGTTACATCTCCAAATAAATTGGGATGGAAGGGGGAGGGGTTCCTTGAGGTGACAGATCTCCCGTTTTTCAACAAGGCCCTGCTAAGGAAATGGTTTTAGAGATTAGGGATTGAGCAGCACACTCTGTGGAATGAGGTGACAGCGAAAAAGTAGGGAACTGTGGAAGGGAGATGTTGAAGTAAAACTTCACATTTCCTCTCTACTTCCCCGGGGTAGGGGTAAGGTCTGCGTACACTATACCCTCCCCAGACCCCACTTGTGGGATTTTGCTGGGTTGTTGTTGCTGTTGTTGTATTATAGAAGGATGGGGAAAACTTCATCAGCAACATAACTTTCAGGGTAGGGAGTGAAAGCAGAATAAACTTGTGAAGTCACAACTGATGTGGCGATGAGACTCACATTCGCGAACATTTACAATATCTCGAACCAGAAAGAGGTGACAGTACGACATATCTGGAGATTACAAGAAGTGAGAGTTCACTGAGACATAAGGGTTAGCAGGAACCTTCCGGATTTGAAAGTAGCTAACCCCCAAGGCCTAGTTGAACTGTTATACAAGCAAAGTACAATTGAAGCATTGTAGTGAGTTACAAGGATCTTAGGATAAGTAAAAGTATGAGAGAATAAGTTCGCTCAAGTTTAGTGCCCATAAGAAGAATGAAGTTGATGTGAGATTAGACGGGACTGTGGTTCCAAAATGCAGACAAATCAGATATCTAGGCTACAGTCTTCCATGAAAATGACAAGATAGATGAAGATGTAACACAAAAAGGTAGAAATGGAAGAGAGCTACGAAGATGCTGACAAAGTGAACGCAGTTTCTATAAAACAATAGTGACATCAACAATGTTATGTGGAATGTCCACTGGCCACTAGAAGCCCAACATATCTACAAGATGAATAATGCAGAAATACATACGTTCATGTCGGCATACAAACCGGATAAGACTACAATTGATCACATCCGAGAGGGGTGCAAGAAGCTCGCTTACAAAGTCCATGTCCTATATATGCCTGATTAATATGTGCGAGAAAATGATGACTAAAGGTGCTAACAAGGGACGAGAGACCTAAAATTACATGGAGAAAAGTTGCCTGAATGACATATAATTTCTCTTGTCGATGTGAACTTAATAATTTCTCATAATCAATGCGAACTTAACTTAAACCTTCACCGCTCTATATCTGCGAACTCAACTAAGAATAACCAATTGGAAAAAAGTATCCATAGAAACTACTTATCATTGTAATACTTACATTCAAGTCTTGTTTTTGACAGGAGTCCATTTTGTAAAATTAGAGACTTGCATCCCAGTGTTAACAGCTAAGACAAGCATGAATTTTGAGAATATCCACTTTTAAAAAACCCGTGTTCGCATTAGAGCAAGTTATTTGGCGTTGTATTGAATTTGGCCCAAGTACAGTGGAATGGATATATAGGATTTACATATCCGACGATACCAACTAATTTGGCACTGATGCGATTGGGCAGCTCATTGATTGATAGCAAATCCCAGAGATTGTCATATACTCGATGCTGAAATTTTGGCTCCGTATTTGTGTCCATGACTACTATTTAATTAGCTAAAACTGCAGAAACATTTAACTCTTGACACGAAGAATATATACTAGAATAAGTTATATTAAGTGAGTGAACATACAGTCAAACAGAAAGAAAAAAGATAAATTTCATGATAACAGTAACACCAAAGAAATCAAAATGACAGATAGAGACAAATGCAAAAAGGAATACAAAATAGGTCTCTTGTATATAGAGGGAAAGTAGCAAGCTTTGAAACCAACCTCATACTCTTGCGAGTCAGCTAACTCGGTCCTCTCTTCCTCATTCAACTCATCCAAAGTACCAGAGATAGCTGTGTAAAAGTCAATTTAAAGGTTTATAAACTCATAAATTATAGGAGAAGAGAATATTTTTAAAAAAAACTATAATTATAATAATAACAAATTTAAATAAAATACCAGAAGATACAGTTTATGAACAAATTTTTTATTTTTAGTATCTTTAGCGGAGAAAAATATAAATATTATGGAAAATACGTGATATATGAGTATATACCGTAAATATACGTAATATATATGTGTGTGTACACACACACACATATATAGAGGGGGGGGGGACTCCAAAATAAACAGAACTTGATATAACTAAGCACAATAACATCTGCAAACAATAATCTAACAAATTCTTCATTATAAAACAACACAATGTATATACTGAAATACTGAGAAGAAATTTAAAAAAATATTCTAGTGTGTACAAGACAGACAATCGAAGGTATAAGACGTGCTCAGGACACTTTTGAAACGTACAGGACAGACAATCAAAGCGTAAAGTGTGCACAGAACGAACATCACCTATCAAGGTGCTTACAAAGTATGTCACCTATCAAGGTGTTAGCCCCATGAAAACTTTAGCCCTCCATGGTCGCTTTAGGGTGTTTAGAGGCACTTTGTCCCATTTTGAAGTCTCGAAATGAGTCCAATCTTTACCTTTTAAAGCATTGCCCGAAACAAAAAATGATATAAATGGAATACATGTTTTATGTACATTATGTTGATTTGATTGTCTTTCCAAATTTTAACCTAGTTTGCAAACATCCAACGCAAACCTCATAATATTACTAGACGCCTTTCAGGTCGCCATCTAATCATATTTTTCCATGCCCAAATACTTGACCTAGCTTTGTTCCTAATACGTCCTAAATTTGAGTGTCAAAACTATTGAAGATTTTGGATTCCCTATTCTGGGAAAATCTCAAATTTAGCGGCATTAGGAAGGAAACTAGGTCAAGTAATTTGGTATAGGAGCAGTGTTACCAAAGGCAAAAAGCGCAAAAAAGCTCTAAGGTCCGTTGGGGCTTTAAGCGCAAAGCACAAATAAAGCGTGGGCTTTAATAAAAAAAAGGCGCAACTGGAGAAAAAGTAAATATATGCATGTAGTCTCCAAGACTAATCATTATAAGCATTAATAACAAATATATGGACAAAGAAATTGAAAACAATTTAATATAAAGTGAAATATCAATTGTTTATGGTTGCTTTTTCAAGATTACACTCATTGGCGAGGAAAGGTATGTCTTAGGGCTTTGATGCGACACTAAAGCGCCAACAAAGTGAGGTGAAGCGCTCAACGTGTTTTAAGCCTCGCTTCAGGGCTTAAGCGCGCTTTAAGCGCGCCTTTGACAACACTGCATAGGAGTCTATGATGTTTATTTGACTAACTCGGAAACCATTCTCAAGCATAGACAAGAATTGCTTTCTTTACCATACTTCAGATCTAAGAAACAGTTTAGGAGTGCATACTTGTCTGAAGTGCATATTTGATTGGAAGTCCACAGGGCAAATCGGAAAGTGTAAACTAAGAGACAAGAATGAAGCATAATAAGGCTAGTATCTTTCCACCTGGGTACCTTATACAATTTAGAAAAATACGAGCCAAATTTATTATCATTGCACCAAAATACGAGATAAAAGAGTCAGAAAGGTTACATGGACTTTCAGTGATCCCACTACTATTGTCAGCATATTCCAGCTCCTCATCACTATCTTGCTTTATAGGTTGCTGAAGCAAAGATACCTTGGAGTAAGCAGGTACAAGGAAATTACTGCCAACCACAACCTGAAGACAAAGGCATATATGCTATGATTGACTGGTTTCAAAGTATTAAAAAGCAAAAGGGTGGAATCATCAAACAGACAAATATGTTGGTGCTGCCTAAAGCAAGGAGAAATAGGTATGTGATTGTGCAACATTGGTTTGCAACCGTTTTAAGTACAACCAAGAACCATTACAAGGAGGCAAAGGCAAATTATGAGAAAAATAATAGAAAGAACATATTGTTGTAAGCAGAAACAAGTTAAAAGTAACCGAGTGATTCAGAAACATTCATGTTCAAATCAAGAATTTCAATTTGACATATGATCTCTGCTTCAATACTGATTTTGCACGGTCTAAACCCTTTAGGTTAGGAGTGCTTCTTCCATGTTCAAGTGGAATAACCCCCTACGCCACAACTCGGTTATATCAGTTTAGCATAAGATAGAAGCCTGATCTTCGGACTCAAAGTTCTGCTTTCAGTTTACTATACATCCCTTTGAAGATGAGAGTTTCCAAAGCATTGAGGAAGGTTGGAAACTCCTGATACGATTTAGCATAGCTTCATTCAAACTGACCAATTTATTGACAAATAAATGCTTAAAAAATGCTTGGAAACAGCCTCTCTGCCCTATCGGGTAGGGGTAAGGGTAGGGGTAAGGCCTGCGTACATATTACCCTCCCCAGACCCCACCCCGTCGGACTATAGTCGGTAGTTGTTGTTGTTGTAAATGCTTAAAAAAGCAGAACTTTTTTTTTATTTAGTAAGATGTTGTATTATAGGCATTTAAAGAAGCTGAACTAGCCTAGATCTTTGTCAAAAGCAAGAAACATTAAAAGGTAAACTGCATGTTTGGAAAGATGCGCCAAGAAAGCTTAACATGAATAATCTGGTATCAGCCTCCTGATAGATGAATGTCTTCAGGCAAAGTATATGATGCGTGAGTTGCTTAATTGAAATTCATCAACACCAGGTGTCACTAGTACATCAAGAAGAAAAAAAAAAGCGTCTTTTCTTGTTTCACTAATGGCACTTTAAATACCTTAAAAGACAAGACAACACCAGGCTCTAAAGCTGCTCCAGACTTCATTGTCACACCGTCACAAACTATTGAGTGCTTCAATTTGCAGCCATCTTCAATCGTGACGTTATGCCATATATAGCAACCTTCAATTGTGACATTTGACCCAATTGAGCAACCTTCCCCAACAACTGAGTTTGAAATCTCTGTGTTGTTTCCAATACTGGTTCCAGTCCCTATTACAGTAAATGGACCGATTTTCGCTGAGCGGGATTGCTTGATTTCTGCAAAATCACAGGTAAACAACAATGTCAATAGAGTCCAAAAAAACAAGATCTACATCTGTACCATTTTTCACATAAAGGTCCATGCAGGATGATATGAGCATAAAATATCACATGTGAACAAATATCAATCAGGAATAAAGAGGGGACACAGCTAGACCCTTCGTATCTTTTTCGACAATATCTAATAACGCACATAATCTAGTTTGCTCTATTATACAGCATATGTTCTAGGCTTCTAGCAGCAAAACCCTACAACTTACAAGGACATCAGATGCTATAGAAAAACTACTACACCTCAATCTCAAATAAAATGGGCTCAGCTACACGAATCCTCAATGAAAAGCACATCAGATATTAAAGCAACAAAAGCTAAATCCTGCAAAGGGCAAAACCTGTTAGATAACTGTATTTTTTTAAGCCATTACGTGTCCTTTAAATTTCATCCATCAGTCTTTCTTGTTCAATAGCTAAGATAGCCCCAGCTTTGAAATTGATATTCAATAAATTCTTTCAGATAAGGTAAATAATTTTATTAATGTGGGAAAGAAACTCATGTATGCAATCCATCTACCAAGAAAGTAGAGAATACCAAATATTGATATTCAACATTTCCAAAATCTCAATCATAAGTTAATAGCAACATGTTCCAGTGTGTGAGAAGATAAGAGGGAGTCGGTCCTTACCAGGTGCTCGATACATGCCCTGTCTTTCCAATTTAGTAGCAGAATTTCCAAAAAACTGGACATCAGGCACCAAGGGATATGTCCATCGCTGAATTATGTCCTTGCTAATGGTGTCATAACTTCTATAGTTATCAATTCTTGCCGCATAACTTGAATGAATTTCATGGGTGTAGATTTTATAACCCATAATCTGAAAGAAAAAGTAAGTTGAGAATAAAGAGATGCATGTACAGAGCAAGAAAAGATGCTTCACCTGCACAAACATGGAGACAGATTTCAATTGTTATATTAATACCTAAAGAAGCTGACCATGGAAGATGGATAGTACCATATTTCAATTGAAGGAAACCGTATACTACACGATTTCTCTTTTCTGCCTTTTAATTAAATGACATAGTACATATTAATATTAGGTATCTTTTGCTCAATACAACGAAATCAGACACATTTAGACCTTATAAAAAGAAGGGGGAAGAAAAGGAAACATTGAGCATTCATGAGTCTCCAATTCGTAACATACTTGAGAGTTCACAAGCCAAAAGACAATCAAATCATGTTTCAAGGTCCAGCATAAGATATGCCAAAACCAAAATTTTGTCAATTGTGATTTGTCAGAGAGGGGCAGAGACATTCTACAAGTGAAGGATATGTACCTTTATTTATCAAGTAAATAATTAATTAGGACAACTCTTGTATAAAAGCACTGTACTAAAAGGCAAACAACCTGCACAGGAATATGATCCTCTACAAATGACAAACAATCTTCCATACAAACAGGAACTTCTATGGGTGCACCAAAAGCTAACTAAGAAAAATAAGCCATTCCGTGAATGTATAAAATCATTTTCTATCCCCTTAAAAGATTTCATGTTTCTCCTTCCACAAGACCCACATTGTGGCTAAGGGGACAATTTTCCATGCTCTGCATTTACTTTTCCTTCTAAAGCTCAAGCTATGTAACATGTCCTTCACCGAACCAGGCACCATTGACTACATCCTAAACCAGTAATACAACCCACATAGACGAACCACTAGGCAATACGTGATCGACATCTTTGCTTGAACAGTTGCACACAAAGCACCAACTAACGTATATAGTCTTCCTTCTCCTCAAATTCTCAACTATCCGAACGCCCTCCCCTTGCTTCCAACCAGGCAAAGAAATACACCTCCTAGGCACTCTAGGCATCCAAACTGAAACATGGGGGAAGCCTGACGCCTACCTCACCAAAATATTTTGATAGTATGATGTTTACTAAGAATGCACCACCATTTCTCGCCCTCACTTCCACGAGCCCAAGCTAGTGAATGTAGTGTTTTGTTTGTAGAGTATTTTCACCAAACTTTAAACTTGTAAATCCCTTCTAAATCTCAGGACCTAGTAAATTTCTCCCTCTTATGCGCTTTCAATCTATTGCATGGACATCTCTCTCTAGCTCGATATCTATATATATAAAGAAAATATACTCAGTCTGCCTTAAGCTAGAACTTTCAGGAGCTCAACTATATTAGATGCACTTGACTATGTTTCCAATTTTATAAGTCGTAAATTGCAAGAGGTACACCGACATTTTCTTAAATAAGTAAGCTATTGTGAGTAGTATCGAAAGCTTAAACTATTTGAAGCACATTCATCTATTAGTTAAGTCTCCAACACGAATCCTCGCATAAGGACCGGATTATTTTCAATCATTCCATACACATGAAAGGCTACGTACTCTCATACTATGTGAAAGATCATAAGAATCCGACTAACTTTAACAATTGTGGAATATGCTAAAGGCCTCTTATACCTTCTTATGTATATTCGACACCTGATGTAGGTCATTATAGATTTCTAAACCCCTTCCTCACACACGTAGAACACAATTTTAGGATTTAAACATTAACTAAAGTGTTCATGAGCTTATGGGCAAGTGAACGGGTTCATCAAAATTGGACAAAATACAATGGTAGATTATATATATCACTTGATTTAATAGTTTAAATTGTTATGAAATGAACATATTTATTTATTTACTTAGGTCCAAAAAAGTACAAAAATTATGGCATATAACTAATTCATCCATTACACATAGCAAAAATTTACAAATGAAGATATTGACACCCTACACAAACCATTCACAACCAGTTGTAAGATTATAGGGTGAAACTGCACTTGGAACATTTTCTCCAATTCACACTTGGAATGTTTTTTGGTTTGACCTCACTCTCTTTTCTCTTGAGGACTAGCACAGCATTGCTCAAAAGAAGTAGTATAAAATACAAAGGAAATACATACATCATCAACGAGTAACCCCTTGACAAAATCACGCCTTAAATGTTGATAGTCAAAATTATCAGTGAAAAGACTTAAAACTTCTGGGGAGCAGATGTCAATGTAACAATCCTGCAACCAACGCACCAATCATTAACCACAAGAATAAATAGAAAGAAATGACAATAACTAGAAGCCTTCTCCAAACCAAGATAATGGAAGGAAATAGCATCATATGTGAGGAGTAAGCAATGAAATCCAAAACTACAAAATAGATAGCAATTAACTACAAGAAACTAGGCTTTTCTTACTAGTTCATCTGTTAATGAAGGTATTTACTAGGAAAGAAGCACACATACATTGAAAAACATAGCAAATAACAAGTAAGATTAGAATAGTGAAAAAGGAAAGTAACAAAACTCACCAGATGTGATACCTAAACTATGTTAAACTCCAGCAGTTGTTATTGAGCAAAAAAAGTATATGAACCACAAATATTTTGAGTATTGCAAAACATTTGCATTGAATTCGAAATAAACATTTCATTTTAACATAATATGTAAATAACAGAGTCATCAAATTTAAGGAAAGAAAAGGAAAAGGCAACCACTGGTACAGCTCATCCAAGGACTTCATTCTTTCTCAGAGTAATTAACCAGATCATGCAACACATCTTTACAAGAACATTGCTGAAACTAGCAGCAGTACTAATAACACTAGCAACAATACAACAAGAGTAACTAAACAAACCTGCTTGTCATTCTGAAGGGAAATGGACGTATCAGCAAGCAACGCCTTATCAAGAGACAAATATCCTTTTAAATTATCCCCCCTGTCTTCATAATACAGCAGCTGCTTAGTCTCTGGATCAATTACCATGAACAGCTCTTCAGTTCCAAGACGAGATTGGCGAGTTATAGGTGAAGGCTTTGATTGTTTAATCACCATGGTCATTACAGCATTGCTATCCTTTCTTCGTCTCTCCTTATGTTCCTTAAGTGCCTGTGAGAGTGACATGTTGCTCACAGTATCTCCACTGACGAGGATAAAATCACCGCGTATCTTCAAAATCACAAAAGTTATGTTAGCTAATCATGTTGACAAAGATTACTCAAATTCAACAATATTTAAGTCACAAATTTAAGCAAACAGAGAACCATGAATGCAAAGAGGGCAGCAAAACATTCCTCATCTCCGAGAACAAACATGGACGGCACACAATGCTTAAGGCCTGATTTGATTCTTTTCTCTTTGTGAGAAGGCACGGGAGAAAATATGATATATTATTGTGTGTTCAATACAATACAAGAGGTCCTTATTTATAGTTATACTATACAAGGATATTCTACTCTTATTCCAATGTGGGACAAGACTACATATCTAACACTCCCCTCAAGCCGGTGCATACACATCATATGTCCGAGCTTGTTACACATGTAACTAATACGAGAACTAGTAAGAGACTTAGTGAAAATATCTGCTAGTTGATCATTCGACTTTACAAACTTTGTAACAATATCTCCTGAAGGTATCTTTTCTCTTTTCTCTGACAAAGTGACGGTCAATCTCAATGTGTTTAGTCCTCTCATGGAACACCGGATTTGAAGCAATATGAAGAGCAGCTTGGTTATCACACACTAGTTTCATCCTGCTGATTTCTCCGAACTTTAACTCCTTGAGCAACTGCTTGACCCAAACTAACTCACACATTGCCATAGCCATGGCCCGATATGTTGCTTCGCCCTAGATCGAGCAACTACATTTTGTTTCTTGCACTTCCACGAGACCAAATTACCTACTACTAGAACACAATATCCAGATGTAGATCGTCTATCAAAAGGTGATCCAGCCCAATCAGCATCTCTGTACCCAACAATCTGCTCGTGGCCTCGATCCTCGAATAGTAATCCTTTGCCTGGAGCTGACTTTATATACCGAAGAATACGAACAACTGCATCCCAGTGACTATCACACGGAGAATTCATAAACTGACTTACAACACTCACCAGAAAAGAAATGTCAAGTCTAGTCACGGTGAGGTAATTCAATTTTCCAACCAACCTCCTATATCTCGTACGGTCTCTAAAAGGCTCCCCTGTCCAGGCAGAAGCTTGGCATTCGGATCCATAGGAGAGTCAATAGGTCTGCAACCCATCATTCCAGTCTCCTAGAGAATAGGCATACTTCCGCCGTGAAATAACAATACCTAAGCTAGATTGAGCGACCTCAATACCTAGAAAATACTTCAGTCTGCCCAAATCCTTAGTTTGGAAGTGCTGAAAGAGATATTGCTTCAAATTGGTAATATCATCCTGATCGTTGCCAGTAATAACAATATCATCAACATAAACACCAGATAAATACACAGATTCGGAACAGAATATCGATAAAACACAGAGTGATTAGCCTCAGTAAATAATTGTGTTGAACTTACCAAACCAGGCTCAAGGGGGTTGTTTCAAACCATATAGTGACCTGCGCAATCTGCATACACAACCACTAAACTCTCCCAAGCAACAAAACCAGGTGGTTGCTCCATATAAACTTCCTCGTCAAGATCACCATGGAAAAGAGCATTCTTAATGTCTATAATCAAGCCCCGGATGAGAAAGTATCACTATAATCAAGCCTAAAAATCTGAGTATATCCTTTTGCAACAAGACGAGCCTTAAGCCGATAAACCTGGCCATTCGGGCCAACTTTGACTGCATAAACCCAACGACAACCAACAGTAGACTTACCTGCAGGAAGAGGAACAAGCTCCCAAGTGCCACTTGCATGTAAAGTAGACATCTCGTCAATCATAGCATGTTGCCACCCAGGATGAGATAGTGTCTCACCTGCAGACTTAGGAATAGAAACACTGGACAAAGAAGATATAAAACCATAATGAGGTGACGACAGACGATGATAACTTAGACCAAGGTAGTGGGGATTAGGATTAAGTGTGGACCGTACACCTTTGTGAAGTGCAATTGGTTGACTAAGAGGAGACAAGTCCGCAGTAGGTGCAGAATCTGATGCAGGGCGTGAATCACCTGGTCGTGATGCTGGATGTGGAAGGCGATGATAAGTCAAGAGTGGCGGAGCTGCAGAAGGTTGAACTGGATTATGTGGAGGAATTGGACCTAGAGCTATAGATAGTGGAACGGGAGCTATAGGTGGTGGAGCCGGAGATATAGAGGAAGATGGATGGGAGATCGTGACTGAATCTCCAAAAGAAGGGACTAATAGTACCTCAAAAATATCTAAGTGATTATCTGAACCTGTGAAGTATGATTGGGTTTCAAAGAAAACATCAGCGGACATAAGGTACCGCTGGAGGTCAAGTGAATAACATCGATACCCATTTTGCGTTCTCGAGAAACCAAGAAATACGCACGTAAGAGCACGGGGAGCCAAATTTCTGTTCCTGGAGTAAGGCTATGGACAAAACAAGTGCTTCCAAAGACACGAGGTGGAAGAGAGAACAAAGGTAAGCGGGGAAATATAGCAGAGAATGGAACTTAGTTATGGATAGCTGAAGATGGCATACGATTAATAAGATAGCAAGATGTAAGCATTGTATCCCCCCAAAAGCGAAACGGAGCAGGAGATTGTATGAGTAGGGTACGAGCAGTTTCAATAAGATGTCTATTCTTTCAGCTACCCCATTTTGTTGAGATGTGTACGGACAAGATGTTTGATGAATAATCCCATGAGATTTCATAAACTGCTGAAATGGGAAAGACAAATACTCTCGGGCATTATCACTACGAAATGTGCGAATAGAAACCCCAAATTGATTTTGAATTTTAGCGTGAAAGGTCTGAAATATAGAAAACAACTCAGATCGATTTTTTATCAAAAATATCCCGGTGCATCTAGAATAGTCATCAATGAAACTAACAAAGTAGCGGAATCGTAAGGTAGAACTAACCCGACTAGGACCCCAAACACCTGAATGTACTAAAGTAAAAGGTGACTCTGCTCGATTATCAATACGTCGAGGAAAATGAGAGCGAGTATGTTTACCGAGCTGACAAGACTCACACTCTAGAGATGACAAATGAGATAAACCAGGTACCATTTTCTGAAGTTTTGACAAACTAGGATGTTCCAACCGTTTATGTAATAAATCTGATGAATCAGTAACATGACGAGTTGTTGAAGGAAGACAAGATGTGAGCCTATGTGATTTAGCGAGGATAAGGTAATAAAGCCCATTTGATTCACGTCTGGTACCAATGATCCGCATTGTACTAAGTTCATGTATAAAAACATGGTCATCAAGAAATAAAACGGCACATTTAAGTGATTTGGCTAGGCGACTAACAGCTATGAGATTAAAAGGACTATTAGGGACATAAAGAACCGAATCTAAAGGTAAGGAAGGAATTGGGCTTGATTGACCTATTGCTGCAGTTGCCATGGTTTGAGTCATTGGCCATTGCGACTCTAAGAGATTGAGAATATGAAATAGTAGTGAAAAAAGATTTGTTACCAGAAATATGATCCGATGCACATGAATCAATGACCCAAAACTCAAAGGATGAAGATTGAGAGACACAAGTCATGCTATTACTTGTCTGAACAACGGATGATATCTCAGAAGATGTCTGCTTACCTGATTTGTACCGAAGAAACTGAAAATAATCCACTAAAGAAACCATCCGACTATTTGAAGCATCGGTTCCCATGTCGCTACAATTAATAGTAGTAAAGTTAACTTGAAATAGTGAAAATTAATAACTCTTTTGGGAAAACTGAAGAAATTGCTTAAAAAAATACTGTTTACAGCAGGAAAACAGAACATTGTTTTGCACCGAAAAACACTATTCACTCCAGAAATACTGTAGTAGCCGAAAATAATTCAAAGTGGTCGGAATGGAATAAAAATAGTAGGGGTAGATCGGAATTAACAGATGACCCAATCTGGAGGAACTTTTTCAAAAAATGGCTTGAAGTCCACGTTTGAAATCACTATTCATGCCGGAAAAATATAAAAGTGGTCGGAATTTGGTGCAACCTGGATGGGTAGGCTCGAAATTGCAAGGAGAATAATCTGTCCTGAAGAGTCGTCGCCAAAAAATGGTCGGAAGATGGCCCACACGATGTCGGAACTTCGTCGGAAAATATTCTTCGGACAGCTACAATATCGCCGGAGATTTTCACTGGGGTTTGGTCGCCGGACAGTGACTACTCTTGTGGTAGTGTTGGATTTTTTACACAACACTGACAGAGACAAAGCAGACGCAAAACAACTTTGAAAGTCGCCCGAAAAAAGGGTTCCAGTGATAGATTTTACTTCCCGGAATCGCTGAAATTTATGCACAACGATAAATCTCTCACAATAGCTCTGATACCATGTGAGAAGGCACGGGAGAAAATATGATAATATTATTGTGTGTTCAATACAATACAAGAGGTCCTTAGCTATACTATATAAGGACATTATACTCCTATTCCAATGTGGGACAAGACTACGTATCTAACACTCTTTTCTATAAGGGTGGTGTTAGGACCAACTTGTGCATACCTCAGCTATTTTACCAGGCACCTATTACCTCCCACCAGCACAAGTATTGGGTAACTCTATCCGCCAAGGATAATATGGATGGGAAGAAATCACCTTAATTTTTTTGCCTTTACTATGTTTGGAACCTTGGTCTCCCATGGTTTTCATCTCTTGTTTGATTCACTTTACAACTCCATTTCCTAAGAAAACAATTTTTGCATATGAATTGCCAACACCCAACTTCATAATGACTAATCTAGGAATCCAACCAAGTCCAGTTCAGATAAAGTCATTCAAGATTAAGCATTAATACAGCTATCTTAACAGAAAAGTCTTCATATATGCCCACCCAAAGAAAGGGAAAAACATCAAGAACCAAGTGTGCTATTGCTTTTCTATTTCCCATGTTGATAGAAGTCATTAGAGAGAAAGTGACGGTGGAGTTTAAAGAGAATATGCTCATTGCCTCACAACCATCTTTAGATCATTTGTGCCACAAAAGACAAAAGAATCAAAAATGATTCTCTGATCTACAATTTGCACATTCATTGTTACTTGCTCCGAATTGTTTGTGCATCAAGCGAAAAGCTACTCATTTTGTCCCAAAAGAATGGCAATATAACTATTTGGGGAGTCCAATAAAATTCTTACTACGAAATTCTCAAACATTTATAAATACCTTTAACATGAAATCTAATTTATAGAACTTAAAGATTATCAATCGATGTGTACTCCGGACCTGGCCAATTTTATGTTTGGACAAAGAAAGTAATATAATCCCTCCGGTTCACAATAAGTTACCAATTTGCTTTTAGCACGCCTATTAAGAAAATACTAAATTCTATACAAAAATACCTACTATGACTAAACTACCCATAATTAAACATTTAATGTGAGGAGTAAGAACTTTTTAGGGATATGTACATAGGGGTTATTTTGTAAAAACAAATTGAATTCTTTCTCGATTACATAACTGGACACTTATTTTGAACCAAAATGAAAAAGTAAATTGGTCACTTATTGTGAACCGGAGGTATTAATAACTACATTTCAAACATTGAGAGCAATTCGCTTTTGATAACCAAAAATCCCCTGTGAGTTAGTTGACTCGACCCGGTTGGTCCATACACCATAGGTTTGAACATTAGGGGAGTATGGACGCTTCCTTATCGTACTCCCACTTAAATACCAAGTTTCAGTCAGTGATAGAGTTTAAACTCATGATGTGCGCCCAATCCACACATCTTGCAGATCGTCCTTACCACTGAACCAAACCTTGAGCCCCATACACGTGAGGAATTGGTGAAATTATAGTGAGAGTAAAATCTTTAGGTGAAATAGAGCAAGCTAGCTGACCAGTTGTTAAAGGAACTTAAACACATGTAACTTTTTTTCAGAAGAACACATAACTGAGATGTTACAATATTTGCTCACTTTCCACCCTTTCTTCTGTTTTTGAGGCTTCTTTCAGTTTCTTAGTAAGAATAGGTGAGGGTATTTTGCCTAAATAGTAGACACGGGTAATAAATAAGAGAATACTAAAGATCCGAGCAAGAATAATATGGATCATAAACTACTAGAAGAGCATATTATTCATGCTTGTTTAGTGAGCATAGTGTCGAGTGTCCAATATCTTGGATGAAAGCTTATTGATCATCCAGAATTTGAGTATTCTCCACTATGCTCTCAATCATTCTTTTCTAATCTTTCAAACACCAGGTTCTGATTTCCACCAAAACTTGTTGGTGCTACCCTAGTTGTTAACCAAGAACCACGGAGTAACTAATTAAACCACTTATTTTTGATGTACTACTTCCACAGGTAACTTTTCCCACATAAATACTTTACTTTAATACCAGAGATAGCTGTAAAATAGATTATCCCTGACACTTCTGTGACAGAGGTAACCACTATTGCATGGGTAGCTACTGACAATGTAAATGTGACTATAATGTTTCCCAATCTTTCACCCTATTTTTTTTAATAAGGTGATATAAATATCATTACTAATGTACCAAGAAGGTACTGCAAACATACAAAACTGCAGCACAGCTGAAGCTGTCACAATTTCAAAACTTCTATAAATCCATGTACTGATTATCAAAAAACAAAATTTATGTACTGATTTAAATCTTTCACCCTATTAGAATAGCCTAAATGTCTAGCATTAAAAATATTACCCGCCCACTGCAAGGGCTTTGGTTTAGTGGTAATGCCGCAGTACATGATTGTCAGTTACGTGCACGTTAAGAGTTTAAACCTTGCCGTATACAAAAGCTTGGTAGTTAAGTGGTAAAGGGTAGAAAGTCTATTATCCACCGAGTGTCAAACCATGTGGCACTCGCTCTCAGGGATTTATCGGTTATAAAAAAGAAAAAGATTTCCACCCATATACCAGCAGTTTTTCATACTTCTCAAAGTAGGAATCTCTTGACCCTAACTACAAGAGCATCTAAAAAAAGGTTAGGCTTTCTTTCACACTCCTGCCCCATGCGAACCATCACAAGATTCCTTCAAATTATCCTTGTTCATGTCACCTGTCAAGAGAATTTTGGCATGGAATCTCTGCTAATATGAAATCCTATTTATTCTGACTAATAAAATGCGTAGTTCTGTTTGTGCTTAAGTCATCTAAAGATATATACTTAAATACCACTGTTTCCCAAGCTGACGTACACTATCAAGACAGAAAACATGACTGAAGCTCAGATTGCTTAGCAATAAAATTGATAAAGAGCTCATACTCAAATTAACAAGTTAAAGACTACCTTATTTGAGCACATCTAATAAATGCAATGAGGTTAACTAGTAGTATTTTCCATACTTCTCAACCACAAAAACAACAGTAGCAACCCGAAGGCATCTATATGGTAACTAAGCAATGACCAGTAGGATGCCAATTGTGTGATAAAGTCTAAGGCGTTAGGATTAAACTTTTCTTTTACCATTTCCCTTATTTTTCTGGGCCTTTTTTTGGGGGGGACAAAATCCCTTATTTCCATATGATCCTAAAAAGATCTAGAAAGAACATGGACTGTATAAGACAATAACTTGAGAACCATACGAAAAAATGTACTGTTTTCTGTTCAAGAAAGTACGACAAACTGCTAAGTCAATTAACAGAGTTTTTAATTTGAGGGGAGGAAGGCAACTGGATAAGAAAATGTCATTACATACCACATGTTGCTCATAGATGGAGCGCAAAGCATCTCCAGCACTAATAGCATTGTGTGATTCAATCGTTGTGACTGAAAAGTTTGGTTGGCCAAACCAATTGGAGTTATCCAAATAATCAATCACTTGCTTAGAATGGGCAGAACAGAAAACAAAAACTTCTTCCACACCAGCAGATTCAAGCCATGCCAAGGTATAATCTATCATAGGGGCATTCACTAATGGTAGCAATACCTGCAATTCCAAAACCATTGAACTATAGTAAACACCACTAACAATACAATAAAGATACCACAAGATTCTGGAACCCATAAAACATTTAGAACCAGCTATTAATCACGAGTATTTGTCTTTAAATCCGATGTATATGAAGAAAAAAAACAACAACGGAAAAGAGGGAAAGCGTAGTAAGGCTTATTACTTTGGGGCGTTCAAGAGTGATGGGTCGGAACTTAGTGGTGAAACTATCGGCCAAAACAATAGCCTGCAACGGGGTACGAGCCAATTCCTCTTCAGCATCATCTGCTCCACCCATTCCTCCTCCTTTGCTTACTCCTTTCTTTGCCACCATTGCTGCGTGTGTGAGTGAGTACGGGTCTACAGGATGGTTTCAGAATATTTTTTGCTTGTCAAACCCTCGCCTTTCAGTTCTAACTAAAACCTCTCTCTTCAGTCGCGTAGGATTTTGAGCTGATTCGGATTCGATTATCAAAATCAATGTCGGGTTAACCGGTCGTAGACTAATTGGAAGTTGGAACCGAGCTTATGTTACTTAACCAAAAAAAATTATTACAGATTTCCTCTATTTTTATGAAGTTACTAGTAGTCATACCCGCGCGATGCGCGGTCGATAATAAAAAATATGAATTAACAGAAATTATGATCGGGTTATTTGAACATATTAGATTGTATTGTTTTATAAATTTTAATTGTCATCGTATTTGTCAATACGATATCTAATATCTCTATTAAATTAAATGTACTTATATACAACAACAACAATATACCTAGTATTATCCCACACCATGGGATTCGGGGAGGGTAGTCTGTACGCAAACTTTACCTCTACCTTGTGAAGATATTATATTACCAATATTTAGTATTATTATATTGTTTATAGATATTTTTATTAGTATATTAGTAATATAATAGAAGATATATATTTTATTAATCAAGAAACATATTTTTATTTAAAATTTTATTCTTTTTTCTCAGCAATATTATTTGCATTTTAATGACCAAAATATCTATTAAATTAAAGGGACTAATAAAAAATATTTTTTGTTCTATATTATTCTTTATTATATATAATATTTAGTATTATTATATTGTTAATAAAAATTTATTAGCATATAAATTTGTATAATATTTTTTATTACTACTTTCTTTTTGTAATATAATAAAAGATATATTTTATTACTCGTGAAATATTATTTTATTTTAAATTTTATTTTGCTATTCTCAATAATATAATCTGAATTTTAATTGATAAAATCTCTATTAAATTAAAGGAACTAATATAGTCATCGAATAACTTTTTTGTTATGTAATTTGTTTTAATATATTATCCAATATTTAGTATTATTACATTGTTAATAAAAAAATATTAGCATGTTACTTTGTTTAATATTTATGTTTGCTGCTTTCTTTTGTATAATATTTTTCTTATATTCTTGATGAGTGAATCTTTATATAAATATAGATATATAATTTAAATTAATCAAAAATAGTTTCGATTTTATTCTAAAAGTGCCAAATAACTTTTTCTCAACACTATCAAATTAGTACAATAATTTTTTCTCTCTTTTAATAGAAAAGAATAACGGTTTGTCTTGGTATACATTTTCTAAAATCAATGCATCTAATAACTACTCTGAATTTTTAATTTTTAAGAGAAAAGGGAAGGTTCAATTTGTAAAGTGACGCTAATTCTAGAGCACTCTTTTCATTTATCTGATTCTATTGGCACTTAATAATTTAGTTGGAGTGGTTATGTTTTTCGAATTTTTAGGTTTAACAAAGCATTTAAAAAATTGTATGTGTTGTAGTAAATTGAATTGAAAGATTAAAGATTTTTTAATTTTTTATTTACTTTTAAATTATTTTTTACTTTTAAATTATTTTTGAATATCCAAATATTTTGGAGGTTTGTTCCTAAATTTTGACACTTGTTGAACTTTTTTATGCCAAGTGGCTTTTTTCAAGGCTGCCACTTGGCTTAAGGAGAAGCCATTGTCTTTGGCTTTTAAGTATATATAGACTAGTAGTCCTCCGCGCGACCGATCAGTATTAAAAGAATAAATAAATTATAATTATTTTTGTTTGATATTATTTAACTTTATTACTTTAATAAATTTTAATTATCATTTTATTTGTCAATACGGTATATACAATCATCACCGATATTTGAGTAGTTAATTTCTTTGTTAATTTTTAACAAATATTTTTTTTGTTATTAACTAATTATATCATGTGGCTTTTATCTAGGCTATCACTTGTATTAATATGGTACATTTTTCTTTGGCTTTTAATAATATATAGATTAGCATAATTTAAATATTTGGCGTAATGACTTCCTGACCACTTAAATTTGTACCAGTTTGTAAAGCTGATACATGAACTTATGTTTTTCTCATTTGAACAGCTGACATGGTTAAATCGTGCGCAAATCACGTTGCCAAAGCGCGTGAATAGTTTTATTTCTATTAAAAAATATTAAAAATAGAATAAAAATAAATAAGAAAGAAAAAAAAAATAAAAGATTTTTCTCTCTCCAGTGCTATTTTCCCCTCTCCTTCCACCTCTTTCATCTTCCCAAGCAAACTTCCAACCCCGTCCTATAAATTTTTTTATTTTCTCATAGGGTTAAATGCGGTGGTTGAAGTTAGCTGGAGCTTCAGGAGTAATCCTACCGTGGCCGATTTGCTCCATTCCACAAAAATCTTCGGTGCATGACTACAATGGTGAAAAATTCATGAGCAAAGGCAATGCATTTGTTGTCCACGACGGCAGGGAAGGAATTTACGCCTATACTCTTAACTTCACCGATTCTTTGTCTTCCTCTGACCCTTTCATTCGGTAATCACTCTCTCCGTAATGCAATTTATCCCTATCTGTGTGAAAAAATTATTAATTTCATATGCCAGCAAGGCTGACCCTCAGTTGAGTGAAGCACAAATAGCTTTGCAAGCTTTGGCTATTGATACTAATGGCTTAATGGAGGTAGAATTTCTGATCCTTTTTTTTTATGTTTGGATATGATAATATTACTAATTTCGTATAACGTAACGTCAATTTTTTTTTTAAATAATATGGACCCCAATCCATATGTCATATAATAAAGATCAAACATGTGACATGGCATTCATGTCAACGTGATTGGAGGACACATAAAGTATTTATTAATATTCATTCCGTCAAGTTGAAGTGTTCAAATGGAAAAAATATAAGTTCATGTCGGCTTTACAAACTCGTACAAGTATAAGTGGTCAGAAAGCCATTACGCCTAAATATTTTTATTAGTATAATTTAAGAGGGTGTTTGGCAAAGCTTATAAATTGGTCAAACTGGCTTATAAGCACCTTTTAGTTCATCTCAATGTTTGGCAAAATTAAAAATACTTATAAGTTAAG
Organism: Nicotiana noctiflora; assembly: GCA_032618575.1. Classification (NCBI taxonomy): domain Eukaryota; kingdom Viridiplantae; phylum Streptophyta; class Magnoliopsida; order Solanales; family Solanaceae; genus Nicotiana; species Nicotiana noctiflora. The sequence continues at coordinate 34,562 of JASVEL010010321.1, forward strand.
TGCTTATAAGCCAAAAATAATCCAAAAGTCATAAGCTAGTCTTCCCCAACTTATCAAATTTTAGCTTATAAGCACTTTAGGTTTGACCAAAATATTTACCATCATATCCCTAAAATATTTAGAATAAAACTCTTTGTATACCCAGCTCTTCAGCTGTTTATTATTAATTTCAGTACTTTTATCCAAACAGGTAATTGCTTATTTTTTAAATCAGCTTTAACACTTAAAAGTGCTTTCCGGCACATAATGCTTATCAGCCACTCTAAATCAGCTAAGTCAAACGGGCTCTAAATGTTCTTAATTTTTTTTAATAGTCATCTTTCTCCTATTTTGTCAAAAAAAAATCGTTGGAGTACAAATTAGATGTATTATCCCAATACTACTGATATAATCTGTGATGGTAGAAAAGGCATTATGTACAATAATATTACAAATTTTGCACCGAGTATTATCACAAAGGATTTATTTTGGGATGGAATGAAATAGTTTATTCAAAGAGAAAATTAAGATAAAAGGTTTACACACTTTTAAGAAGACATAATTTACCTCCTCACATTCTCATCGGGCAATGAGTATTATATCATAATTATTTATTTGTAATTTATTGATTTTGGCTAGAAAAAATAATTATGCAATGATAAAGTACTATCTTATTTGTTTCGCCAAAAAGTATTAAACACTTTGTTAAACTAATTAATGATAAAATAGAGGATAAATTTTAGCCAAGAATAATTAACTTTAGATCTAAACACGTTAAATAAGAGAATAAGATATAATCAAGCTTATAAACTTTCGGGAATCATATAAGATATCAAATATAAATGATAGCCTTATATTTTTGACATATTATCCCATGATGTAGTGATAACGACATGAAAAGATGGAATGGTATCTACAGTGATGAGATCTGCCTTTATCGATTCAATTAATCACGATTATAGAGATTTGTATTCATTAGTAGAACCTGTTCTTAGTTTTCTTCTCATTTTATCTCTCCATGAAAGGAGGCCCCGCTTCTTGTCTTCTTACCTTCTATATATGTTATGAGTATTCTCCTTTATCTAACGGTCCTTAACCAAAATGCCTTCATCCCTTGGTTGTACCTCGTATCGCCTCCATTGAGTATCATGATATTTACTTTGTCGTACAAGTTTTTTTATGGCTCGATCTCGGCATTGACCGATATATTTATTGTTATTACGCCTTATGGGCACGACCACGACTTAGTCGACCCCTTACCATTCCTTTTGAGCGCTAATTTACGTGTGGTCAGATTTTGACTCATACAGTTAGTCCCTCCGCCGTTAGGGTCGCCTCTTGGCAAGCACGATGGACGGACCTTGTTGATTCAAAAGTTGGGAGAAATATGAACTTTCTATGCGATGGACAAGAACCCTATGGTGAGGTAGCGACATGATGCTTCGAGAACTGCGTCAGAATGTTACGTCAGTTTGAAATTGGATCGTCATGTCAGTTCGGGATGTCATCAATATTCCCCATGTATCATTATGGCGCGTGATTCTTAGGTGTTGTATCATTTCCCGTGCCCTTTTTATTTTCTAACTAGCGGCTCTTAGTTTTCCTGCTCAGGGATTTTATATCCCTATGAGTAAGGAGAGCATATTATTGGAATGTTACATTTTTCAATTACTCAAGAGAGAACTTCATAAATCTTCTCCTCCTTTTTGATCTCTCATATTTCTACTTCTGCTAGAATTCGTTGTGACCGTTGCCTTTTCCCTCATCATCTTCGTTTCTTTCGATCAGAGAAAACAAATAGCTAGTACTTCTTCCCACTCTGATAAAGTTGTAGGTGCTCCGGTGCCGGAGAATGACATATCCCTACTCGAAAAGGGAGTTGAAGTGGTGGACGGAGGGGTTTCCGACAGTGGATGAGGTGGTTCCCCACCCAGAAAGGGCAATGATCGATTTCAACAGCCCTATAGAAGATGAACCGAAGCACGTTCCTTCCACGATAGACACTACGGCGATCACGACATTCAAAGCCAAATCGGGGATACCCGATCACATTGAAATAGTGTAGGCAGATAAGGATATAGGACTTACACCGCCTGGGCTACTACGCGTTTTACGTGTATCCCTTTGTCATTTGGTACACGCTTCCCCTTCCTTTCTTGGTAGTGGATTTCTGCCGGTTTTATGAGGTGTGACCGGCTCAACTCTCACCATATGTGTTCAAGCTCTTCATCATTATATTGAAGTATGCGAACCTAGCTGATCGAGGAATTTATCTAGGGCACATGCTCCACCTCTCTCCCCTCATCCCTCCATTTTCTTCTGGGTACGATGATTCATATGCGTCATTGAGGAACCAAGAATTTGGTTATGAATATGGACGATAAGGCCAATCGCCGCTTCTAGGAGAGCTACTTTTATGTCCGGGCAGAGCACATTGTGTCGAACCAAGAAGGGTTTCCTGATACGTGGAATTTTGCTCGTGATTTTTCCTTTACATTTACTTTGTGCATTTTTTCTTAAGATGGTCGTAGGTCGTCTCCCTTACAACTTCATTGAGGATTTTCTTTTATACCCGCTAGTTACCGATATCCACGAGTAGGTGAGCGCAATTCTCCACCACATGATGGAGATTCGTAAATGGGCCCATTTCCATGAGAATGAGATGGCTTGTTGTAGTTTTTCTTTGTCCTCCATTTTACATTTTCTTTAACCTTGTCGTTATATGGTCAAATCCCTCCTTATTGACAGGTCGGGAGGAGTGAGAAGGACAAGGGCTCCTCTGCTCGCATTCCATTAATCCCTCAGACCGGCCCGCACCAAGAGTTATTATAGGTGAGGGCATGTGGAGTCTGGCCACTCGTTGGACCACGCCCGTAGACAAAACCGTATGCTTGGAGATTACTCCTCAACTGGAGACTCCGATACCCATAGTCTGTTCAACTGGAAAATCTTCTCGCGTCGGTAATAGAGAGGCCTCATCGAAGAGGTGAAGGGTAGTGTTGGAAGAGGCTTCTTTAGTAGAATCGCCTTCAAGAGGTGACCTTGTTGATGGCACCCGAGATCGGCATTAGTGCTAGTCTGGATGCGAAGATGACACCCGTTGCAGGCGTTCAAGAGGCTATTATGATAGAAGGTCAAAGTTTCAAGGTTGTTATTGTTGTTTCGAGCAGGCCATCATCATCCTGGTCGAACTGCAACCCGCGTACTCCAAATTCCGTCAGATCTCAACCTGTTACAAGACACGATTGTCACACCTCCCTTTTTTACCGCATGCACAAATGTAATGTGCCACTGTTTAATACTACATCCCGAGAAGGGATATAATAATAATCAATGAAGGAGTTTTTCCACTTGAAGGACAGTCGGAACGGGATCAATTTATTTAATTATTCAGAGTCGCCACTTGAGAAAATAATGGTGTCCCAAGTCACCGGTTTAATCCCGAACCGAGGAAATTTATGACTCTGTAATACAGTATGCGAAACTAGAAACCTGGATAAGGAATTCTGTTAACCCGGGAGAAGGTGTTAGGCACTCCCGAATTCCGTGGTTCTAGCACGGTCGCTCAACTGCAATTTTTTGCTTTTATCTGAATTCTTTATATATTTTAACTATGTACTTTTAATGTTCCGCTTTTCAATTTTAGAAGAATTGCGACGTCACGAAAACACATTTCGAGTCACACCGCAACCGGTACGCCTGTGATTTTAATGTATTTCACTTTCGTCGAGAGATAGATTTGGGTCACATAAATGCGCACCCGTATTTAGGAAAGTAATTTTATTTAAGTCGTGCCTAAAGAGTCTTATCGTGTTGTTAACTTCGGGAAAGACCATGAAACTTACTAAACGGTCCTTCCAAGTCTAAGATTTTCATAACATTTTATTTGAGGGCCCCGCAATTGTATATTTTGTTTGGCGAGGCTCGTCTCATTATTTTATTTAAGGTCAATCCTAACATGACTATGATTTTCTATGATTTATCTCTAATAATAAAAGAAAGGTCCTAATTACTTTGTTATTTTTTACCTAACTGTTACATTATTGCATAGTTTTCTGATTTACAGCAATTTGGGCCTGTTAAAGACATGTTAGAGCCCATTACCTTGTATAGTCATCTGTTTACACCATAATTTCAGTCATTTGTATGACTGATTCACATTAAAAGGACGTGATTCCATTGAGCAAATCTTCATTTTAGAAAAAAAATCGTGATTCCTCTAAAACACTAAACGAAACTCCACTTTTGCAAACAATTTATATAATCTGTATACTGTTATTAAACTAAACTAACTATCGTAATTAACTAATATACTAAAGTGATTCTCAAATTACTATTTTAAACATAATCGCTGCTTCCAAGCCTAATGCTACACTTTCGATTAAATCTTTCTTAACAACTAAACCATATTTGAGATATTCTAAATGAGCTAACAAATTTAATATGAAATACATCTGAACAGCTTCATCAAATACAACCAAACTTATCTATATACTATCAATTTAAATAATTGTTGAACTATAAACCAGTAATTAACTAGCAGGCTAATACCGTATCTATTTTAAAAGTCCAATTATGACTTGCAATTAGAAATCAATCTTTAAAATCTACTACATATAATCTGCTTATTTTTTATGTACAAAAGAAAACTAAGAGAAAATAGGAAAGAGAAGATTGCAGCAACATAGCTTCAAAACAACTTTCATTTCCATAAGCTTTGGAGATTTACAAGATGTGTACCTGGTTTTGAAAGGAATGGGAAAATAGCAAATCAACAGGGCGGTGAAAATACAGAACAACAACAGTAACAACCAGCAGTAGCTTCAACACCTCAATCCCGAAAATTCCAGCAATACGGAGAAAAACAAAACCAGTAAAAAATAGAAAAGAAAAATATATTCCAGATTTTCTCTTTGTTTTGTCTTTCTAGCTTTGAACTCTTTTCAATTCTCAAAAGAAACTCTCAAAAGAAACTCTCAAAAATTGAAATTTTTGCCATGTATACTTCTGTGTCCAGAATGTATATCGAGTGTATACTACAGCAGGGAATTTTTTTTATTTTTACTTCTCTTCCTATTTTTCCTCTCTTTTTTCCACCTTTTTTTTCATAAATCCTCTCTTCTATTTATAGGCAAGAATTTCGAAAATTTTCAGATTTTTTATTAAAAAGAAAATATTTTTTTTAATTTAAAGAAAACCCACTAATCCATGTTTTCCTCTCCTTGTTTTCTTCCTTGATTTCCTTGCCCCCCACTACTTTATGTCATGTAATTATGATTATTTTTTGCTAAAAAAATCTGAAATTTTCTTCTTGGGCCAAGGAGTTTTGGGTTGGGTAAGGGTTCTTAGGATTGGGCTTGTAACATAATTTGCAAGATGGCCCAATCCAATTTTTTTCTATTTTGTTCTTCTCCATTATTCAACTTCCTAATTAATAAAGCCCAAAATACTAAGATTAATTTATAAAAACTAAAATTATCTTGAAATACTAATCTCATAATAATAATTGTCACCTAATTTTAAATGGCAATTAAAATATAATCACACAATTTGGACATTAAAGGCTAAAATGCAAAAGATGCCTATTTTTGTGATTTTCATTTTTGTAAGATAAAATTAATTATTCCTAATTGTAGAATTAAATCCTAAATGCAAATGCGATATATATATATATATATATATATATATATATATATATATATATATATATATATATATATATTGTCATTATTTTTTAAAAATGACACTAAATTCACAACAATTGCAAACAACACAAAACTCTTTTATTTTGAATTTTTGGGAGTAATTCTCATATAGGGCAAAAATCACGTGCTCACACTGACTTTAATCATCAACTCCGAAAATTAAACGCCATTCCTCTCTTCAGGCGGGCTCCTGACTTCAACAACATCTTTTGAAAATAAATCGCCATTCCTCTCTTCAGGCGGGCTCCTGACTTCA
>JASVEL010010322.1:0-73935 GCA_032618575.1 Nicotiana noctiflora
AGCCTCACAAAAGGAACGACAAGCAAGAAGTTAGGAAATGGGGCAAGTTCGTACCCAAATATGAAAACAAAGAAGCTATGAATGTCGATACATCACCTGTGAAGTTCATAACGAAGGTGAGTCAGAAGGAGAGTATGAAATCCACTTCTTTTCAAGATAAGGAAAGTGGAAAGTCGACTCTAAGAGAAATGCAAGAGAATGAGTTCTAGGCCAGTTCTTGACTGCCACAATCTTCTTTGGATCAACCTGAATACCTGTTGCCCTCACAATATGACCTAGGAATGCAACTGAACTTAGCCAAAATTCACACTTTGAAAATTTTGCATATAGCTGGCTATCTTTCAGAGTCTGCAGAGCCACTCTGAGATGCTGCGCATTCTCCTCCTAACTGCGGGAGTATATTAATATGTCATCAATGAACACTATTACAAACAAGTCTAAATATGGTCGGAACACTCGATTCATCAATTCCATAAAATCTGCTGGGGCATTTGTCAACCCAAAAAACATGACCAGGAATTCATAATGTCCGTACCGAGTGCGGAATGATGTCTTAGGGACATCATATGCCCTAATCTTCAGCTGATGATAGCCAGATCTCAAGTCTATCTTCGAAAAGACCTTGGCACCCTGAATCTGATCAAATAAATCATCAATTCGCGGGAGTGGATATTTATTTTTGATAGTCACCTTGTTCAACTGCCGATAATCAATGCACATTCTCATCGAACCATCTTTCTTCTTTACAAATAATATCGGCGCACCCCACGGCAAAAAACTGGGTCTAATGAAACCCTTTGCAAGTAAATCCTGCAACTGCTCCTTCAATTCCTTTAACTTTGACGGAGCCATACGATATAGGGGAATAGAAATGGGCTGAGTGCCTGGAGCCAAGTCAATGCAAAAATCAATATCCCTGTTGGGTGGCATACCCGGTAGGTCTGAATGAAATACTTCAGGAAATTCGCGGACCACGAGCACAGAGTCAATAGAAGGAACCTCAGCATTGGAATCACGGACATAGGCTAAATAAGCCAAACACCCTTTTTCAACCATACGCCGAGCCTTAACATAAGAAATAACACTGCGGCCAGTATGACCATAAATTCCTTTCCACTCTATATGAGGCTAATTGAGCAGAGCTAAAGTCACAGTCTTGGCATGGCAATCCAAGATAGTACGATATGGATATAACCAGCCCATATCTGATATAATATCGAAGTCCACCATATTTAAGAGCAATAAATCAGCACGGGTCTCAAGACCCTCAATCACCATAATACATGACCGATGAACTCGATCAACCATAATAGAATCGCCTACTAGTATAGACACATGAACAGGAACACCCAGTGGATCACTAGGCTAAACCAAGTACGATGCAAAATAGGAAGACACGTACGAATATGTAGACCCAGGGTCAAATAATGCTGATGCCTCTCTATCACAAACCAAAATAATACCTGTAATAACAGCATCTGAGGACTCAGCCTCTGGTCTGGCAGAAAGTGCATAACATCGGGGCTGGACCCCACCAACCTGAGTAGTATCTCTGGGAGGATCAATTGTTGGCTGGTCTCTACCTCTCTCGGTCTGAGCTCCACCTCTATGTCCTCTACCACCGCCTCTAGCTAGCTGGGTAGGCTATGGAGGAACCAGGGCCTGAACCATAGCACGAGAACCTTGTTGCTGCGATGGAGCACCTCTAAATCTCAAGCAATGTCTCCTGATGTGACCCAAATCTTCACACTCAAAGCACCCGTCTGAATGCGGAAGCTGAGAAAACTAGGACTGACCTCGCCGACCCGAATGATCACCTCGGAAACTCTGAAGTGGTTGTGCACTGATTGGTGCTGATGATGCACTGTACAACTGCTGATCATAGTAATGTGGCTGAGAATCATGACTACCTGAAGGTCCGTGAGAAGCCTGAAGGGCTGACTGAAAAGGCCTAGGAGGATGGCCTTTACCATACGAATCTCTACCTCCAGATGAGGTACCATTGAACCTGCATGTATTACGGGGCCTCTTATACAACCCATGACCTTCTCCCTGAGACATAGCCATTTTGATCTGACGGGCTGTATTGGCCGCCTCGTGAAAAGTGATTTCAGTCCCTGCTCCCATAGCCATCTGCAGACGAATTGCCTAACTCAAGCCATCAATAAACCTTCTCACCCTTTCTCTATATGTGGGAAGTATGACAATGGCATGACGAGCTAGGTCAATGAACCTAGTCTCGTACTATGTGACACACATGAAACCTTGATGAAGACGCTCAAATTGCCTGCACAGAGCCTCCCTCTGAGTTGTTGGAAGGAAATTTTCCAAGAACAATTCTGCAAATTGGCCCCAAGTCAAAGATGGTGACCTTGCTGGTTTAGATAAGCAATAATCCGTCCACCAAGTCTTGGCGGACCCAGATAATCGGAAAATGGCAAAATCAACACCATTAGTCTCCACAATACCTATAGTATGGAGGACTTCATGGCATCTATATAGAAAGTCCTAGGGATCCTCTGAAGGAAGTGCCACTATATGTAGTAGTGAATAGTTAATCTGTCCAATCTCCATAAAGTATCAGCGGACATAGCTGCACTATCACCAGTCTGAGTCACTATGCCTGGCTGAACAACCTCAGCTGGCTGAATCACTGGAACCTGAACCTGGGGAACTACTGGCTCGGAGTGCGCGTAGCAGGAGTCTGATTACCTCTTCCAGCCTGAGAGGTGGCTGGTGCTACTGGCAGTAAACCTGCTCTACTGATACTGTCCATAAAGTCTGCTATCCTGACTAAAGCATCTTGAAGATCCAGGGTGAACATAACCCCTCCTGGAACCTGAGCTGGGCCCACTAGAACTGCTGGAGCTGGAACCTCCTCCTCGATATGAACCTGAGGTTCTGCCACTGGTGCTGCTGCTTGGGCTAAGCTCTGCCCCTACCTCGGCCTCTAGGACGGTCTCGACCTCGGCCTCTACCCCTAGCGGGAGCTGCTCCTGCTGGGGCCTCGGGCTGCTGGTCAGTAGATGAGGAAGCGCGTGTCCTTGCCATCTGCAGAAGAACATAGTAGAAATTCAATTAGCATTTGAATGATCAAAGTCGCACGACAGGAAAGAATAAAGGTGAAATTTTCCTAACTTTGTAGTCTTTGGGGGATAAATACAGACATCTCTGTACCGATCCCTCAGACCCTACTAAGGTTATTCATGAGTTGTGAAACCTGTGCAACATAGAGCTCTGATACCAATTTATCACGACCCGGATTCCCCTCCATCGGGAGTCGTTATGGCGCCTACTAATAGAAGTTAGGCAAGCTAACTTTTTACTTACATTTCCATTCATTACAATCCTCATATAAAAATCATTTAGAAATAATACTATTAATACAGCGGAATAATAATTTAGCGGAACACTTAACAACTTTTACTAGATACGATGCACAAAAATCCAAACATAATACACTACCCAAAGAACTGGTGTCACAATACTCATGAACTTCTAAGAATAATACACATAATCGTCTGAAGGAATATAAACTGTTTATCTCGAATACATGAGATAACAGAATGAAAAGTAAAGATAGAGGAGACAACGGGTCCTACGGACGCCTGCAAGGCTACCTTGAAGTCTCGGTGGTCGGAATATCAACAATCGTACTACTGTCATTGTTGTTGTCTGTAACCTGTATCGGCGCAAAAAGAGCACAGAGTGTAGCATCAGCACAACCGACCCCATGTGCTGGTAAGTGCGTGGCCTATCCCGGCGAAGTAGTGACAAGGCTAGGACCAGACACCCACATAAATCTATGTAGTTAAAAATATATATACGATAAAATAGCAGGAAATAACATATAATATTTACGGAGAGAAAATATGCTTTGGAGTAACATCAAAATATTTATATTAATAGAAATAAAAACAAGGTGTTTAATTCACTTTCAAACTCTACTCATCCAATTGCAGGGGTACCACCACTCGCTCCCATTTTTATTATCAATCCTTCATTTATTTATCAAAACAATACATAATATGTTACCAACGATCGTGGCCGATATCAACAATCATTATCTGTTAGTAGTGCGGCGTGCACCCCGACCATTTCGATAAGTCACCGGCATCTATGGCCAATAACAGTACATAATAGGCTACCGGCAACTATGGCCAATGCCAACAATCAATATCTGTTAGTAGTGCGGCGTGCACTCCGACCCTTCCGATATGTCACCGCGCTATGGCCAATAACAATAATCAATACAATATATTACCGGCATTAAACTAATAATCTCTGATCAACAATATATATAAATGTATTTCCGGTATTAAACCAATAATCGTTAATTTCAACAACATTTATATTACTGGTGTAAAACCAATAATTCTGTAATTCGACAACGTTTATATTACCGGTATAAAACCAATAAATAATAATTAATCAACAATATATGTATGTTACCAGCGTGACACCAATAATCTTTAATCAACAATTTATATATATTACCGGTATGAAACCAATAATAATTCCTTTCATTTAACCACATAAGATTAATAGGAATTTAATCCATTTAAGACCAACGGTCATGCTCGACCCCCAACATATAGATACGCATTGCCATGCCTATATGTCGGACTCCACACATAACAATTAGCACATAAACTCAACTCCTATTTCCTCAAGTTAGGATAGATCAAACACTTACCTCGAAGGTCTATGGCCAATTCAATCCTTAGCAATGCCTTTTTCTTTCGAATTCGGCTCCAATTCAATCGTATTTACACACAATTAATTTAATATTATCAATACTACTTAACAAACTAGTTCAATCGCTAAATATAATTTTTACAATATTTTACCCGGAATAGTGAAAATCGACCTCGGGCCCACATGGTCGAAACACGAGGTTCGAACCAAAATAAATTCATCCATCCTTCCACGAGTTCAAATATATAATTTGTTTTAAAATTGGACCTCAAATTGATGTCAAAATTTCAATTTTTGTGAAAACCTAAGTTCTACCCAAAACCCCCATTTTTCCCATGGAAAACCTTGAATTTAATATGAAAATATGATAGATGATGTTAAAATTTGAAGAAATTGAGTAAAATTTAACTTACCAATGATTTGGAGAAGAGGGAGTTCATGAAAAATCGTCAATGGATATTTTGGGTTGTGAAAATGTGAAAAATGATACAGGTCTCTGTGATCGCATTTACGAACAGGGGTTCGCAATTGCGAACCCCGACCAAACGTGGGAATTGCGAACAAACTTCGCATTTGCGAAGTTAGGCTAGAACTGGGGGGGGGGTTCTCGTTTGCGAACAAAATCTTCGCATTTGCGAAGATGGGCTGCCCAACTTCACTTCGCATTTGCGAGTTTTTCTTCGCATTTGCGAACATTGGGATAAAAGGGAGGTATTCGCATTTGCGAACTTTTCTTCGCATTTGCGAAGCCTGAGGGAATTGGGCAGGCATCGCATTTGCGATGTATTCTTCACACTTGCGAAGCCTGCAGGTCAGGCATGACAGCAACTTCCTAACATGAAAAATTGAACTCGTGGCCTATCCAAAATTCACCCGAGCCCTCGGGGCTCCAAACCAAATATGTACACTGACTTAAAAACATCATACGAACTTGCTCGCGTGATCAAATCGCCAATAACATCAAAATCAATGAATTGCGCCTTAAAACTCAAGAATCTTTCCAAATTTTCATAAACTTCCAAATTTCCAATTTAAGGCTGAAACACGTCAAACGACGTCCATTTTCAACCAAACTTTACAGGAAGTGCTTAACCAATATATATGACTTGTATCGGGCGTCGAAACCAAAATACGAGCCCGATATCGTTACTTTTTAATCAAATTTTAGTTTTATTTTCCTTAAACATTTTCAGAAAATAATTTAACAGAAAAATTCTTTTACCGGGGTTCCAGACCTCGGGTTTTGATTCCGGGCATACGCCTGAGTTCCATATTTTTCTACGGATTTTCTGAGACCGTCAAATCACGGGTCCGTGTCCGTTTACCAAAAATGTTGACCAAAGTCAACCATATCAATATTAATATCAAAATTCTTCGAATTTTTCACATAATTCATATATTTCAACATAAAAAAATTTTGGCTTCGCGCCCGGACTGCGCACGCAAATTGAGGCATCTATAAATGAGGTTTTCAAGGCCTCAGAAGCTCGAAATGATTGAGAAAACAAGTGATGACCCTTTGGGTCGTCACACCGACCAAAACACCTCCGAATGACCTAAAATTTTGCACACACATCCAAAATCATCTAACGGAACTACTGTAATACTCGTAATTCCATTCCGACCTCCGGATTAAAATCTCACCTACCAACCGGAATTCGCCAAAATACTAACTTCATCAATTCAATCCTAATTCTACTCCAGGCCTTCAAAACTAATTTCGATCGCACTCCTAAGTTACAAATCATCTCCCAAAGCTAATCAAATCACCGAAAATCACATCTGAGCCCTCTAACTAAATAGTCAACTTCCTGTTGACTTTTCCAAAACAAGTTTTCCTTAAAAAGACTAAGTGTCCTATTTCCATATAAAACCAATCCAATTCGACACGATCAACTCAAATACCGATAATGAAGCATAGAGTAACATAAGATGAGGGAAACGGGACAGTAACTCACGTGACGACGGGCCATAATAATATAGCTTTATTGAACCGATGTGTTTCTTCAAAGAAGTTGTACCCCTTCAGAAAAGCTACATTATTAAACTTCTTCTCAAACTCAATTATAGATTTTATACCTCTACCCGTTCAAAGAAAATTTACTCATAATTCATACGTCCTTGATTGTATATCTTTCTGGTGATTTATTTTTATTTCCGTGTTGCTGTTTCATATCCAGTTTTGCTTGGGCTTTGGCCCGGTGCATCATTATCTGCCTATTTGATTCACTTAAGTTTGGTGAAATATTTTTTCGGTTAGTCTACTTATGTTATTATTGCTTTATCTTGTTTTCGTTGATGGATGTTGTGAACCTTAACTTTGATAATTCTTATTTTTCGACTATGTATAATTTTGGAATGACTTCTTTCTATTAGTATATCTTGTTTTAGTTTCGTTAGTCTTGATATATTATGGTATTGGCTGTACCGTTTTCTATTCTCATTTATTATTTGAAAATCTTTATGTAAAAATTTTTCTAACATAAATAGCTCTAGAATGTGAAGGTCCAACGAAAGATGCTTTAGTATGACTTATAACTCTGCATTAATTATATGTTTTTTGTTTTAGCAAACAAGGTCCACAATATATACTTGAGAAAGATGAAATAATCACACATATTTACCTATAGTTCTATAAGTTCTCATTCTACCGCTTTTAGTAATTTATTGCCTTCATAAACTTACATTAATATAGAAGATATACATTATACAATTTGGATAATATTTTTGTTATATCTAGGATCATTTCAGGAAAGTAAACGAACAAAGCAAGACTAAAGTTCATCATGTGTTAAATGTGTTGGTAATTATTTCTTCGTTTTTCTTTTATCTGAGTCCCATTTGATTAGTTTTCGGAGCTTAATCTAAGTTCTAATTAGTTAAATAATGTAGAGAAAGGAGAGCTCCATGTTGTGACAAGCTAATATGAAGAAAGGACCATGGTCAACTCAAGGAAGATATTAAGCAATTTGATTTTTCTGAAAATAAGAAATATAGCACATGATATATATATATATATATATATATATATATATATATATATATATATATATATATATGGATCTTTTCCCTAAATTTTGTCTAACTTGATTATTGAATGTTATTAATTAGATGGGATTTGAACTTTAACACTTATTGATCAATAAATATTATTTATAGGTGTATAATGAAGTTGGAGATTGTACATGACATGTACATTAAAATAGAAAATACAAGGTATGAGTATTTCAAAAAAGAGCAATTAACCTTGAGAAGACAATTCTTTGATGGTGCAATTGATACTGTTATGGTTGAAGGACATAGAGAAGATAACGTTCATAAAAAAGTGTTGCTTCATACATCGCATATTGGAGCGAATTTTTTTAAAAAGGGAGATATACCAAAATTCCAGTGATAGTGTGATGGCTAGAACATAAATAGAATTTGTTAGAGAGCTTTTGACTTTATCCATAAAAAGTCTTACAGTTACACAAGAATGCTAGGTTTTAGTATATTCAAATTTGTAGTTTATAACTAAATCGAATATTTGTCGAAAATGTAACATTTACTATTTTAAATATATATATTCTGTAAACTTTAATAGGAAATACACGTGTAACGTACGTACAGAGTGACTAGTCACTATATTAGATGAAACTTTGTGAAGTATAAGGACCGATATGACAAAATGAAACAAGTATAGGTGTCATTTAAGATATTCTTACTTATGTACTATCTTTCCGGGGAAAAAATGTCGTGTGAGGCAAGGTAGGTATCAATTTTAGGCTAAATTTTCTTACTCATGATCCTGTTTTGGATGATTCACTTTCAATTCACTGTTAATTGATTTATCGTTTCCAGTTACGCCAAAATTGTTTAATACGGCCTACAGGAATCACTGGTTCGCAAGTGGTCATCCGTTTTACTAAACTCCACCATATTTTTTGTCGCAAACTTTTGATTAATTAAAATATCCTACTGAAACCGAATTGTCTTTCATCTATTGGTTATTCGGCAAAGTCTTCTCGTTTTCTTTTTCTTTTTTAAAAAAGGATAAGGAGGGGGAGGGGGAGAGTAAGTTGAGCTTCAAGCTAATTCTTACTAGTACCTATTAATATAAAATACATTCTCATTATAATAATGGCTCAATTATTAGGATCGTTTTATATTGTAAGTAAACATCCTTGAACAGTTGGATGGTTTATACTAACAATATTATTTTTGTCAACACGGCCTTACATTATCAAATAATCTCAAGTCTTAAATTCCATCTCCCCTATCACGAATAATGAATATTCACCCATAATTTCAAATTTTTATAATAGCTAGCTCGTTGGTGTTTGTGGGCGTGACATGTTGTTTTCTGTTATTTTCTCGAATAAATATAACTGACAAGTGGCATGGCTGTTATGGTTTTGAAAAAAAAAATAAAAAATAAACACAACGTATTACCCGTTCCCAAGTCAGACAAAATTAGTCTCTTTGTGTAACCCTAAGGTTTATCATAATAAATAATAATAGCATAACAAGAAACGTTAATAATTCACACAAGCGTTGACAATCAACATTGGCCTTTTATTTTAAGATGAGATTATATTTTAACTCTTATACCCTAGTTGGCCATCGTATATATATAGTGTACATACTTAAAGAACTTATTTGCAAGAGTTTAATCTATCTTCCTTCCTAATCCCTTTTATAAACTCCCCTGCTTCTGCAACTCTTTCAATTCTTCTTTTGGATTTATTTATCTATAAGCCTCGACGACTTCTTTTTTATTTCTTTGTAGCTACTTGAATATTAAGTGATCAACTATAATCCTCTTGCATGAATATCTCTTATTTGTGTGAACTTATATTTACATGAGTAACACCATGAGGCCTAGGATGAAGATCCAGTTTCACTTGGCTTACGACAGAGGTTAGCTTAAATAGTCCTAGATAGATTTTACGTAGTACGTGTTTTTTTCTCATTAATATCTGTTGGGAATAAAAACAAAAATGGATTTCAACAAAGCAGAAAAGGGAAAAAAAGGATTAATCCCAAAAACATGGGAGAGATGTAAATCTTTTGGTCGAAAAAACTCATCAGAAAATCGACATGCTCTGACGACAAAAAAGACCAGAAAAAGAGTTCGAGTTGCTACACAAGGTTGTTTCTCTGTCTATGTCGGAACACAGAAACAAAGATTTGTGATAAGGACTGAGTATGTGAATCATCCCATCTTCAAGATGCTGCTTGAAGAAGCTGAATCAGAGTTTGGTTATAACAGTAAAGGTCCTTTGGTCCTGCCTTGTGATGTTGATATTTTTCTTAAGGTTTTGATGGAAATGGACTCTGATGAGATTGGTCATACTCGTCGTGGTTGTAGCTTTTCCAGGACTTATAGCTCCTATCACCTCACTCCAACAAGATTTGTTGCCATGAATGAGCTTTCCTTTTAACTGATTTGTCCATATATCAATCAAGCTAATATGCGCTAAAAGCACGTGTATCATATGAACATGTATTCTAGTTTATATATCACTTCATTTTTCTCTTCCTTTTCTATGGGAGATTTTCCTAAAGTATCATATGCTCCCCTTGTTCAGAAGCTTGCTAACTTAGAAGTCTGGCAATCCTTCCCCCTCACCTGTCTGTTAGGGATATAGTAGTAGATATGTCCTGGATTCAATCTTATTTCTGATGATTTGAACATATTTTTAACGTTATTTGATATAAGAATGTATGGCATTTGATATTCTTTTATCATAGCTATTATTAATTGCTTGATTAATTTTAAGGTCTTTGATTAAGTTTTGAGACTTTTAATCGTGATAGAGATCATGATAATGAGAGTAAAGTCTCTTACAATTTAATCTAAATTTGTTCTTGATCGTGGATTATTAATTTGGACATTAGTACTCCGGTTAGATCACTATTTATGTGATCGTCTTTAGTGAAAAAAGATTAGTTAGTCTCAGTAACTGGATCACATAGATAGATGATGCATGTAGAGATATGATCATTGAACTGACTCATTGGATAACTCCTAAAGGTTAGAATTACATGAACTTTCAATGGGATATTATCTTGAAGAATGTGATGCGAGAGTTTCCTTTGACCTAAGATAGTCATAGTAATTGACAAGTTATTTATTGCGCTTTGATACTAGACACCTATGATCCCAGGGCGATAGTTGAAAGGATCATTGGGTATGATTTAATGCTTGTAGAATTAGTGATTGATCAAGATTGAATCTGTCAACTCTTGGTAATGAGTTTAAGTTCCATGTTGTCATGAATTATAAACGACCAGACTAAGATCTTGGATACGGCGATTGAACAAAAGAAGAAAAGAGTTTCTTTGGTCATTCAATGGCAAATATATTTGACATGAATACATAGTTGTCAGCTATTAGAATTTGATAGTTGAACCATATCCTAGGGTGACCCAGAGTTATAAGGACAGAAGAAATTACTATATTATTCTTCTACTGGTTCTTGAGAGTAAATTGTATACTTTATTATATACGCGCGCTAAGGAGTGTTGCTAGACGTCATCCCTGATTAGTATATTGATGTGATCAATTTACTACCGATTTAGTATTGAACCTATAGGGCTTTAATGTCCTACATATATAGAAAGTTTGGAAAATAAGTCAAATCTCCAGATCAAGAGGTTGAGGTCTGAACTTCGACAGAGAATACGTGCTAAGGGTCTTTGATTTCATGCTCCTGAAGATAGGAATCAAACATGAGTTGCCGTGTGTTCATACTTCGTTTCAGAATGGGATGTCCGAAAGAAAAAATCGACATATAATTATAGTTGAAATGGCTTTGACTTTGATGATAAATAAAACTAGAGATTGGTGTGCTTGACTTCTGATCATGTTGAATCGGTATATTGTCATTTTCCTTTCCACTTTTTCTTTATAGTTCTTGTACAAAGACAATATTCCCTTTTGCTTCTCGACAAAAGTTTGATTAAAATACATATGCATTCTTGAATACTTCAAAATGTAAAATTTTCTTTCTAGCATTTTCATATAATCTACAAATGTTTTTCTTTATTCGCAAAGGATGTACAAACTTTATGTTAGCAAATTATATGTGCCACTTATTCATTGTGCAAGTCTTTTCAAAGAGCTAGGTTCGTTTGTAATGACCCTGGTTTACTTCACATGTAATTTGGATTGGATATTTAAACTCTTTCACTTGATATCAGCCAAAATTTTATAAGCTTGTTTTCAAATTTGTTTTTCTCTATATATAATCTACTGCTGTGGGCTTCTCCTTCTAAAACAAATCACTCGTTGTTCTCTCTTTCTCCTGGAAACAGCCTCCTTGTCCATTGGGGTAGGGTAAAGTCCGCGTACATATTATTCTTCCTAGATTTTAATTGTGAGATTCTACTGGATTATTGTTGTTCTCTCTCAAATGCGGCCGTGGGGGTATTATTTGAGAACACATTTGTTTACAATGATCTTGGGTACTCCATTCATTGGTTTTATGTTTGAATTGGATGCTAAGATTCTTCCATATTTGGCTATTTGGCTATGTTCAATTTTCTATAGAAGAACATTGAAGAGAAAAACGAAACAATCTACTTACATATATACACAAGGAATACTTGGGTCACCATTAGGGGTGTACAATCAAACCATCAAGTCAATCCGAATCGACGAATCAAGTCAAACTAAAGAAAAAAACTGATATGTGGTTTTGTCTAGTTGGTTTGGAGTTGGAAAATAAAAGACCGATCGCTCTTGATTTGGTTTGGCATTAACAAAAAATAAGTCAAACCGAATCTAAACCAAACCGACCTTATATATAAATAAATTTTAGAAAATTTACACATAAAAATAATCATTAAAATCTAATTTGTAAGTATTTTTCAAACTATTTTATAGTTTTCAATGTCTTGAGATGTTATTTATTTGCGGGCTTGTAAATTCACTATCCACTAAATAGATTCGGGAGAAATTTAAAAATAGCCAGATTTACCACTGATCGTTGAAAAATAGCCAAGTTTCAAAAGTCATCAAAATTTAGCTACTTTTTATGTAAAGAGAAATCTGAGTGAAAATACTGTTCAAAATTCTAAAAATACGCCCGCAAATTTTACGGGAGTTCCAACATAATTATGCTTGAACTCCCGCATATTTTACGGGAGTTCCAGGATAACTATGCTGGAACTCTCGCAAATTTTACTGGAGTTCAAGCATAATTATGCTGGAACTCCCGCATATTTTACGGGAGTTCTAACAAGTATAGATATTCAGTATAATATACTGGAGTTTGGAGTACTGATGCTCCAGTCTCCCGCAAATTTTACAAGAATTAGCAAAGTATATCGGTCCAGCATAATATGCTGGAGTTCGTACACAAATGCACCAGAACTCCCGTAAATTATACGGGACCGTTCCCTATTGCAGCAAAATAGTGGCTATTTTTCATTGACTTGGTAAATACTGGCTATTTTTTATCGACCTGTGTGAAAACTGCCTATACCATGATATTTTGACAGTAGATTCTATCTACATATAACGTAAATATCATGCCCAAACTAAAACTCAACAAGACAAAAAAAATAATAAAATAGATTATTTCATATCTTCCCTATGTTCCGATTCCAAAATCAAAGAACCCAAATATTGGAAACCATTCCCCCACATCACACGAGCTTCCTGCTTGTCATTTTGCTCACATAATTGATGATTATTTTAGTGTTGAGGTTTATCAAGTTTACAGTGCTTTGCTTTGTCACATGTTTGTTGTCATTTTCTATTATGGAAGGTCTTAGAAATAAGATTTATACGAATAATTGGTATTCCTCATATATTATTAAGAAATATAGTAATCATGCGGATAATTGGTGATTATTTGATCTCTTTTTCAAAAATAATATAACTAAAAAGGAAAACTGAAGAAAAAAAACCGAAAAAATCGAAAAAACTGAAAAACCCGACTAAAACTGGAACAGAAAAAACCAAATTTATATTGATTTGATTTGATTATGAATTTAATAAACCGACATAATTGATTTGATTTTGGTGTAATAAAAAATCGAATCAAACCGCCTCATGTACGCCCCTACTCACCATATGCTCAATACTATATGTTAGTTGTTATTTATTTACTATTTTTCTTTTTGTCTTGATGATTTATGGAGCAAATAAATATCTTGTCATCCAACCTAATGAAGCCTCAACATTATCTGTCTTTCTGTTTATGTTACTGTTTTTCTAACGATTGTCATTTTCTAAATGAAAATTATTGCCAATAATGAGCCATTATTAATTTGTGATATCAATGGTAACCAAGGATGATACAGTGAAACTATATGAGATGATGACGCTAGACCACCAATCCTTCTCCCTCCCTTTCCGAAGTACTTAGAAAATTATGAGTTGGCATAAGCACAACTAGTAACTTATGATAAACAAAGAGGTGGAAATTTTGATATTTTATCAATTTGATTTGAAGGAGATATATTCATTATCGCTGCATGAGACTCTGCTTTTCCACTAGGTTGAGACTTTGTAAACTGCTACTCATCAAACTTACTGTTATCAAAACTAGATCTATAATCCATGAATGGAAAGAGAGAGAAACATCAATGTTGTCATCTATCAAAGTAGAGTCGGAAAGCAAGAATTTGAAGACAATAATATAGACTAAAAAGGTGTGAAAATCATTTTGATCCCTCAACTTAGTCTTAAAAATCAAACCTCTCCTCCAACATTGAACAACATACACTTTGCTCCTTCAAATTCAATTGTGTTTCTACCTATTTTACACTCGATCTTATGTCTATCCTTTATTTTGCTTTTCTAATATCACACATTTCTCTTAATTTATGTTACGAATTTACCAATGAAAATTGTATGAGCTATAACTCGACCTCATGAAAACTAACTTATAGATAACATATCGATCACCCCCCTTGGCCCAAATACGGGCAGCAAGCGTCGAGGCCGCCCCCATCTGGCGTAGACGCCATAAGCGGTAAGGCCACCATCGACCATAGGCAGCCGTCCATAGTCGCCTAAAGCTCTTTTGGCGGAGACGACGCCCCATGGGTACGCCCACAACAGTTCCACGATACGGACCCGATCTCCAATAAAAGTCAACTGGCATAATTAAGATCTATAAATACCGAGGCAATCATCGGAAAAAGGGATCCACTCTCTCCCTATGGGGGCTCTAAGAAATATAGAGTGCAATGCAGAGTGAGAATCACCATCAACAGTACAGGGTAACAGTAGATCAATGAACACATGATTGTAAGGATCTGAACCTCTTCACGGAGAGGCAGAGCAACCCATCATCATGAATAAAGATCACTAAACATCCCATGTTATCTCTACATATGTCTCCATTATTGTTTTCCATTGTTAATTTCCATATACGTTACGATCTGCTATGATTGGCCCTCTAATTTTTATAATTGTTTTGGGTCCACGAATGTCTATAACATTAATGGTCAAACAAAAATAATTGTACTTTTTTAAGAAAAAAGAACTGAAAAATGATAATCAATAATATATAATTTATTAAAATTGAATAAGGAAAAAAATGGGTGCAATTATATATTAAAAAAATATCTTATTAATATCAATCAAATAAAAGATAGTGCACTAAAATAAAAATAATAATTAATAATAGAGGTAGATTTAATAATAAATTGCTACAAGATTACATATTTATTCCTTAGATGTTCTTTAAATTATGACTTAAAATATATTTTGTTAATGAAAATTTATATATATATATGATAGTCTCTCTGAACATCTGTTACTTGTTTATTTCATATCATATGCCGACTTTAAGAATTTTTGTTTTATAAAGGTATTTGGACACACACTTTTGAAAATATTATTTATTTAAAATTTATCTATTATTTTATCTTCACTTTTAAATAGAAAATTTTGAAGCTAAAAATTTATTTCATTATCTCAAAAGAAATAATGTTTCAGTCACAAAAGTTTAACTTCTTATTACAGTGAAATTTATATCAAACAAAATTTCAAACTTCTTTTCAACTTCAACATTAACTTCAAATACTGATTTTTTAAATGTCAATCAAATATTGCTCAAAAGAGATATAAGTCATGCTAAATTTTTGGCAGAGAAATTAATTATTCATAATTTCTGTGCTAGAAAAGGCTAAAACCTTTTTTTTAAGGACTAAAATATTGTCAATTTTAAAATTAAAATTGATGTTGTCTCCCTTCAACATGGAACAAACAATATTATGACTCACCTTAAAAGTTATTTATCAAGTCGATAAAGATATCTTACCTTTGAAGTTATAGATATAAACAAATTATTTCTTTCGTAAGTTGTAATGCCCCTTCCGAATTAAAATAGTAGTGGTTAGTGAATAATATTATCAATATGTGACTATCATACGATATCCATTATTTTCCCTGCATATTGTAGAAATATTTAAAATTATCTAAAAGTAAAATTGTGCAAACAATTTTAATTAAATGTTAAAGGGATGTAGGCAGCATAATTTCCAAGGAAACTATTTTGAGGATAGCAATTTCTCTACACTGTGCATAATTTAACAAAAATCCAATACTCAGGATATAAGGCCTGCTAAAGAAATTTCAACTACTCCTATTTAATAATTTCTTCTACCACAAGAACTCAGGAAAGAAATTTAGAATTGAAGTAAGCATAATGTCACTTTGAAAATTAAATGATTAAATATCTACTAATCAACCGAGGAAAAATCAAACCACATAAAGGTCGAAAAGAAGTTCGGTATCCAAACCAATTTTTTGTAATAACAAAAGGATTCGGCATAGTGGTTGTCTAACCATTTTAACGTGTTACTAATGCATATACTGTAAAGGATATAACTTAACAACAACAACAACAACAACAACAACAACTACCCAGTATAGTCCCACAAGGTGGGGTCTGGGGAGGGTAATATGTAGACAAGCCTTACCCCTACCCAAAGGGTAGAGAGGCTGTTTCCAATCGACCCTCGGCTTAGAAAAGGATATAACTTAACTTAACTAGAATTTGTGTACTTTATAACTAGAGTTAGTGCACTTTGTAACTAGAGTTAGTTTTGTTAGTTAGAGTTAGTAGTCTAGTATAAAACATCCGAAAGCTTATTTTTGTATCAGTTAGCTGAGAATGAAAAAGCTTCTGGATATTTCCAATCCTCTCTACTCTTGCATGCGTATTTCTCTTCTTCTCTCACTCATGAACACGAAATTTGATATGGTATCAGAGCCTTTTTGTGCGATTCTAGCGATTTTCCCATGCAATTCAAAGGGAAATCGAGAGAATTTGTACAATTTTTTTAATTTTCATCTGTTAATCAAAAATTTGTGATATATCGAAACCTTAATTCTGGTAGTTTCTTCATAAATTGAGGTAAAATTATACAAAGTCAGTTGAATTTGCATTTGTTATTTCATCGACCACGGTGATCGTAGAAAACTCGAACAACGGCACTTCAAGTGGTGGAGTTGGTGGTGTGGTATCTCTCGATCCCATTATATTTACACCCTTCCGATGGACCTGGCTCTATGAATGTGGGCTTATTGTTGACAGGAATGAAGAATTACACAATCTGCTGCAAAGCGATGAACATCGCATTGTTAGGCAAAAACAAACTATGTCTTGTGGACGGCACAACAAGCAAGAGTGACTTTGGTGCGGATTTGGCCAAGCAGTGGGATCGATGCAACGCGATAGTGACTTCCTCGCTAATGAGCAATGTTAGCAAGGACCTTGTGACTGGAGTACTTTTCTCGTCAAATGCCCAAACCACTTGGGCAGAGCTCGGAAAACATTTTGACAAGGTGAATGTCTAACGGCTATTTTACTTGCATAAGGAGATTTTCACATTAAATCAAGGTATTTTATCAGTTTCTACTTACTTCACCAAGCTCAAAGACCTATGGGCAGAATATAATTCTATATTGCCATCACCACTTGCAAAGAATTATGTAGAACAAATTGAATTTCGGCATCTGCTGCAGTTTTTGATGGGCTTGAATGACACATACAAGCAAGCTAGAGGGCAGTTATTGATGATGCCAAATATGCCTAGTGTTAATCAAGCATATGCCATGGTAGTTCAAGCTGAGAGTACAAAAATAATTCCTAGAACTAACTATAGGTGTGGTAATACTATAGATCCTACGTCTATGTTCATCGTACAGTCGAGTCAAAAATCAAAGAAAATTTACAATTTACAATGTGATCACTGCCACCTAAAAGGACACACAAAAGATCAATGTTACAAATTGATGAAATGTGATTTCTGTAATAAGCCAGGACATGTAAGGGAAACATGTTATAAAATTGTGGGATATCCCTCCGAGTTCAAAGTGAAACGTAAAGCTAATGCAGTGAAAGTTGAAGGAATTGGATCATAGTTTGTAGAAGGAGCTGGATCATAATTCCATCATAATGTAGCACCTGTGGTAACTGGTACACAGGGAGGTACTTGACAGGGAAATAGTTCAGTTGTCTCCTCAAATGTTTACTCATGAACAGTATACACAGATTCTACATTTGCTGCAAAAGAACAATGTAAATAACAACATCCGTCAAATGTAAATATGGCAGGTAACTATGGTGCTTGTGCAAACATGGCAGGTAATTACGTTTGCACTGAGGCAAAGAGTTCTAAATGGATTGTAGATACCGGTGCTACTAACCACATGACAGGTAATAAGGATTTATTGAATAATAACTTGCTAACAGATAATGCAGGGCAAGTTCAATTACCAACTGGTGATTCTACAGCAGTTACTCACGTGGGCAGTCATCAACTCACAGGAGGTGATATGCTTAAGAATTTGCCATGCGTGCCTGCATTCAGATTCAATCTTTTGTCAGTGTCCAAGTTGACAAAAGAACTGAGTTGAAGTGCAATATTTTTTCCAATATTTTTTGTGTTTCAGGATCTCTTGTCTGGGAATATGAAGGAGATTGGTAGAGAGCTAAAGGGGTTATACCATTACATTCAATATCAAAGAATAAGATGCAGGGGAGTCCACAATCCTTTGCAGCAACAACAGGAAGTCACAAAGGACATTCTATAATTTTATGGCACAAGAGAATAGGGCATGTACCTATAGCAGTATTGAAGAAGATTTATAGTCTAAAAGACAACTCAAAGTTTCCATACAGGTTTGCAGTACAATGTGAAGTTTTCCCTCTTGCCGGGTAAACAAGACTCCCATTTCCTAGTAGTTCTAGTAGGCGTCTAGAGAATTGTGAACTAATTCATATGGATGTATGGGTCCCTACAAGACAGCTATGGTAGATGGAATGAGATTTTTTCTTACACTAGTAGATGATTGTACTAGATGGACTTGGATATAATGTCCCTATATTGCTCAGAGACTTCATTGTCAATATTCACACTCAGTTTAATAAGAAGATTAAGATATTTAGATCAGATAATGGTGGAGAATTTTTCAATAGCACTTGCAAAGAACTTTTCCAATTACAGGAAATACTACATCAAAGATCTTGCCCCTATACTGCACAGCAAAATAGAGTGGTTGAACGGAGGCATCGTCACATTCTAGAGACTGCCAGAGCTATTAGATTTCAAAGACACTACCAGATATATATTGGGGCCATTGTGTTCAAGTTGTTGTGTACATAATCAATAGAGTGCCATCTACAGTGCTGCAGAATAAAAGCCCTCGTGAAATGTTGTTTCACAAGCAGGCTAATTTGAGCCATTTGAGAGTCATAGGCTGCTTATACTTTGCTACTGACTTGACTACTGCAGACAAATTTTGCCCTAGAGCTGTGAGGTCTATGTTACTTGGGTATGCATCACAGCAAAAAGGATACAAACTATTGAATCAAGAAAATGGAGTTCACTTTGTGAGCCGTGATGTCACTTTTCATGAAGAAGTATTTCCATATGAAGCATCATCTCATACATCTGAGCAGTCCTTTCTAGATACTCCTATTGTCCCACGATATGAAATTGAGGGGGTATACCAGAACATGGAACAACTCCTAGCTATACTTATGTCCATAATAATGTTGAGCAAAGGCGTACAAACAGTCCTCTTATGACTGCTTCTATTGAGCAGGGAAATGAGGAAATAGTGTAAGAGCAGGTTACCATTACCAATGAGAGTTCAAGTCTTGAATCACGGACACACTCAACTGCTGGTTCTTCACCTCCATTGCTAGTTATTACCACTCAAGAATCAGTTAGAAAAATCACTAGAATATCAAAGCCACCCGTTTGGCTACAAGATTATGTTATCAATGGGAAAGATACAGGAGCTCATAACTGCAAATACCCCATATCTGACTTCATAAGCTATTCAAATGTTTCATCATAATAACAAAAATTTCTGTCCAAGATCACCACAGAGGTGGAACCAAGCTCATATTCTACTGTTGCTAAGGATGACAGATGGGTGACTGCTATGAAGGCTGAAATCAAGGCGTTAGAAGATAATGAGACATGGGAGATTATACCTTTGCCCAAAGGAAAGAAAGAAATGGGTTGTGAATGGGTCTACAAGATAAAATACAAAGTAAATGGTGATATAGAGAGATTTAAGGTTAGACTTGTAGCTAAGGGATTTAATCAACAGGAAGGATTAGACTATCAAGAGACTTTCTCTCTGGTGATAAAAATGGTAACAGTGAGAAATGTGCTCTCCTTGGCAGCTTCTAGGCAGTGGAAAATCTTTCAAATGGACGTTTATAATGCTTTATTGCAAGGGGATTTGGAGGAAGAAGTATACATGCAAATACCACAAGGATTCAGCAGATCCGGGGATAAGTCTCTAGTATGCAAACTACATAAGTCACTCTATGGCCTTAAACAGTCGTCGAGACAATGGAATTTGAAACTATCTACTGCACTAATTGATTGAGGTTTTACTCAAAGTCATCTTGACTTTTCTTTATTCACTAAGAAATCTGGTGGGAGAATAATGGTTGCGTTGGTGTATGTCGATGACATTCTTATCACATGTGATGATATTCAGTTGATTCAACACACTAAGTCTACTCTCCAACACAAGTTCAAGATTAAGGATCTAGGTGAACTTCGTTTCTTCTTGTGAATTGAGTTTACTAGAAGCAAAGAAGGCATACTTATGCACCAGAAGAAATACACCATTGATCTGATTGCAGACACAGGTTTATCAGGTTCTAAACATGTAGGCTTCCCTTTGGAGCCTAATCTGAAGTTGACAACAATTGAATTTGATGCACATGTGGGGGACACTACAGATAAAGTTTTGACTGATCCCGGACCATATCAACGACTGCTCGGGGCGACTGCTATATGTTACTGCTACTAGGCTAGATATTTCTTTCATTGTACAAAGCCTAAGTCAATTTATGCACTCTCTAAAAGCTTCACATATGGAGGCTGCCTTGCGTGTGGTGAAATATCTCAAGTCTTGCCCTGGCTTGGGGTGTTATTAAAGGCTGGCTATTCAGATTCTTTATCTACCTTGTGTGATGTTGAATGAATCGTTCCCAAATACTAGAAAGTTGGTAACTGGCTACATGGTTAAATTTGGAGATTCTCTCATTTCTTGGAAGTTTAAGAAGCAAACGACCATCTTTCATAGTTCTGCTGAAGCAGAGTATAGAAGTTTAGCTTTCACTGTCGCAGAAGTTATTTGGCTTTTGGGTTTGTTTGTAAAATTGGGTGTGGTAGTTCATGTCCCTATTCCTCTCTACTGTGATAGCAAATCAGCGATTCAAATAGCTGTCAACCCCTTGTTTCATGAACGCACCAAACATATCGACATTAATTGTTACTTCATCCATGAGAAGATCAAGCTAGGCCTTGTCAAAACTCTCTATCTTTCTTCAACAGAATAGCAGGCTGACATTCTCTCTAAGGCCTTGGCCGGGCACAACATGATTATTTGGTTTCCAAGCTAGGAATGAAGAATATCTTCATACCTCCTAGTTTGGGGGAGGGGGGGTGTAAAGGATATAACTTAACTTAACTAGAGCTAGTATACTTTGTAACTAGAGTTAGTGTATTTTGTAACTATAGTTAGTTTTGTTAGTTGGTCTGAAAGCTTATTTTTGTATCAATTAGCTGAGAATGAAAAAGCTTCTAGATATTTCCAATCCGCTCTACTCTTGGATGCGTATTTCTCTTCTTCTCTCACTCATGAACACGAAATTTGATATGTACCTTCACCGAAAAGAATAAGTTCATTAACCGATATATTTTTTAACCCAAGAAAATGATTGTTTCTTCAATACAAGAATGTGCACCTTTATATTTAAATAGGAGTATAATTTTTCACTAAAATAGAGATTAAATAGATTTGAAAAAGAACATATAGTTACGTATTAAAAAGACACAACATTTTAGAAAGAACATGTCAAATCAAATTAGGTTTTTTCTTCTTAATAAATATTATTACTAAATTATATTTCTATAAACAAAATATTTAAGCTATTTAGAAGGGTATTTAAGTAATTTAATATTTAAGTTATGGGCTTCCCAGACACAACCTTTTTTGAAAGAACATGTCACATCAAATTAGGTTTTTTCTTCTTAATAAATATTATTACTAAATTATATTTCTATAAACAGAATATTTAAGCTATTCAGAAGGTTATTTATGTAATTTAATATTTAAGTTATGGGCTTTCCAGACACAACCTTTTAGAAAGAACATGTCACATCAAATTAGGTTTTTTCTTCTTAATAAATATTATTATTAAATTATATTTCTATAAACAAAATATTTAAGCTATTTAGAAGGGTATTTATGTAATTTAATTTTAAGTTATGGGCTTTCCACTTTTAATACAATATAGATAGATAGATAGATAGAGAAACTAAAACTTAAATATATACTTAATATTAGATTAACAATAAAAAGAGTAACGATAAATTTCTTTAAAATTCATAAAAGTACTATTCTAGTTATTGAGCTTTTATTATAAAATTTTACAATAAGATATTTAAATTGGTAAAACACGTAGCTAAAGATAAATTTCACTTATATAATATAATAAAAATTATGCATAGAGTAGGAATTAAAAATGTCAAGGGTAAAAGAGATAATGCATATGATGGGAGGAGTACAATATCTATTGTTTAACGGAGGAGAAGTTTAATTATTAACGAAAAATTGGGGGATCAAAATGATTTCACCCGACTAGAAAGTGAAGTCCAGCAAAAATCAAGACATGAAGACCAACGGTCTCTTTTCATATTAAAGGTTCTATCAGAGCTCATCTCAGTTCATGGTGTTCAATTGCCCTATTAGTCCTCTGATAATAGGCTAGATTTATATAACTTGACGATTGTTTATAAATTGATTATGTTTCAATGTTATAATATAGTTAAATGATGAAAAATGAGCTGTAATTGTAAATTTCATACATTGTGGGAGTAAGGAGCTTGTATGAGGTCTTAAAGCTATAATTGGAGTCACATTGAAGCAAGAAAAACCCCTAAGAGCTGAGTACGCGAGAAGACGAGAAAAAGAATAGCTGAAATAAAGGTCTAAACTAGTGCGTCCACTAGCGCGACCGCGCTAGTCCAAGTGGTCGAGGCAGAATGTTTGAGAACTAGCGCGGCCGCGCTAGTCCAGCTCCGGAACATTAATTTTTAGGGGTAAAATGGAAGTCCGGGGAGTAAAATTCACTTAAGCTATAAAGGTCAGACTTGCCCAAGATTGTTTAGGCTTATTTTTTAGACTATTTTGGAGGCAAGAACAAGTGTGGGAGATCAACCAAAATATTAGAGTTTTTGTATCTCTTTTATTTCTTGCAAGTTTACATGATGAACAATTTAGTAGTTTTCTCTTATTTTGTTATGAGTAACTAAACGATTATCTAGGGTTGATGGAATCAATTGTTGGTTGAAGTTTTGACTCAACTCGTTATAATTGAGCCGGATTTATTATATAATTTTTCAACTACGTTTTGTATGGTGATTGATTGAATGGACCCTTGATTAATCGTGTCCAATTATTTCATATTGCTTGAGAAAGAATATTAAGTTAGAAAGCTATTGAACAATACCACTTTTGGGTAATTGAAGAGATTCATTACTTGAACTTAAAAGTGGGTTTAGAGGTAACGAAACTTTGGTGGGATAATTTAGAGCTGCATATATTGGCCGCTAAATCGTAGTTCGAGAGAATGCTCTAGTAAATTATTATAGTTGATCGAGAGATAGTTACGATAACCCATAGCTCTTAATCCTCATAGAGTATTACGACGAGATTATAACGAAAGTGTCAAGACCTAAACTAGCAATTGGGAAAATCACTGCCTCATACCTTTTTACTATAGAATTATCGTTGCTTTAGCTTATTGTTATTTTTAATACTATTTGAAGTAGTTAAACAAAAACTCAATTTTTATTGATCAAAATCTTGCATCTAGAAATTGGTTGAGTTGATAATAACATTGCCAAGAGTTGTAACAGATAGGTTAGTTTTTTGATGATTTAATTTCGAACTTAAAATCAAATTATATTTACAATGACTACTTTATCTTTTAGAAGACATAATTGGACGTGATCACCCTCTAATTTCGAGTTGCAATGTTCTCAAAATTTACGAGGAGTAACTAGGAATTTTGATAAATCTATTATTCTTACATATACAATTGGACGAGCCCGTGCGGCGGGCACATCTGCGCACATATGTCCAAACACTTAAAAGGATAAGTAGACAAGTGTCTCACATGATTTCTTGGAAAGTATTTTTTTCAAGTTCTCACCCCTTGAGGAGTCTCATTTTTACATGTTGACCTTAGAGTACAACTAATTTAAAGCGCTCCCCTCCCCTAAAACTTCAATCGTAAAATTACTTGGATGGTTGTTATGCATGGCAGTGTATCGTATTGTTACGTTAAATATAATATTTAATTTAATTATTATTTAAATTTTATTGTATCGTATCGTTAAATTCATCGTTATATAACGACAAAATGTGTCACTTTATATAACGACCGATTTAGTGTGCTTGCGTTATTACCTTATCTTTTTATTTCAATCTCACTTTTTATTATTATTAAATAATTTTATCATTTATCCTACCTTTTTATAAAGCTAATTTTATCATGTATCATATTTTTTCTTTATAATATTGCAAATTTATTCTTCATATTCTTGGTGTGTGATATCATCAAACAAAGGTAACCGATACAATCTATGTAAATATTATATTTATCAAACAATGCAGTACAATACAATACAATATATTATGAATAGACGAGTGAAAACCATCCCAACAAGCTGTTAGTATTTTACTTGGAGTTAAGCTTATTTTCTTGGTAAATAAAAAAATGTTAAAACCTCTTAGAATCTCATGCCGTATGGGTTATGTTCGTCAGGAACAGAAACTTTATATCCTTGAGTGTATCTTCCCAGATTAAAAAAGGAAAAAATCATATTTTTGTTCTTCATTTGCTAATTTTTTTTTTTTTTTAACATTTTCAATAGATATCTGCAATCTTTAATAATAGTCGTAAGAGGGTGAATACTTTGATAAGTTACTTGGAGTTAAACGTGACCAAATCCGAGGTGAATTTATCATTTAAAGTACAATTGTGGAGGTATTTGCTAACAGTTATTTATCAGTTGTAGTCTGAAGTCGAACATTTAGAATTGGAGCAAGTGATGGAACCAATAAACGAGAATAAGAGCTCAATTCTCCTACTGCATAATGCTATGATCGTGACCGTGGATTCTCAGAGCCGAGTTTACCAAGATGGCGCAATTGCTATACAAAACAACTCAATCATAGCCGTCGGCAAATCCGCCGAAATTCTCCCCCAATTTTCTTCTCTCTCTCCTCAAATACTCGACCTCTGCGGACAAATTCTCCTCCCAGGTATATACTAGTATATAGGAAATTGTGATTTGCCATACTCTCTAGGAGCATATATTTTATTTAAACAATTGCAAAGTGAAGTTAAAAATGAGTACAAAATTAGATATTTTGCTTCATTATAATCCTCGGTGGGTCTATTGCCCTACGATTAAGCTGGACATAACCTTTATTTAAATTATAGAAAGTGATATGAATATCTTAGTTTACTGTATTATAGCGCTTAGTACTTATGAAAATGTTGGACAGGGTTCATAAACACTCATGTTCATACGTCTCAGCAATTAGGGAGAGGAATAGCTGATGATGTGGATTTGTTGACATGGTTACATAATCGCATTTGGCCTTATGAGTCCAACATGACTGAACAAGATTCCTTCATTTCCACTTTACTCTGCGGAATCGAACTTATTCACTCTGGTGTAAGTGCTATTGGAATCATACTAGGCTAAACTATATACACATTGCATATAAATATTTACTAAATTGGGTCACTTAGAAGGTAATTGCAGGTAATTCTCAATGATAAGCATTGAACTGTAACCTACAAAAATTGGAAAGTTACATGTTATAACAGGTTAAAATTACAATACAACAACAACAACAACAACTATCTAGTAAAATTCCACAAAGTGGGGTCTGGGGAGCGTAATGTGTACGCATACCTTACCCCTACCCCGATAGGGCAGAGAAGTTGTTTCCGATAGACCTTCGGCTCAGGAAGACGGAAATAAAAAACAAGAAAATACAATTCCTTAGTAACTCCAGTAGAAACCGTAATAGTTACAGAAGTATAACAACCAAAAGATAAATGACATGCAATAACAGTAACCAGTATCTAAGGCCTGGAGCTAAGATAAACAGCAAGGATAGTGTGGACTCAACATAAACTGCAAGCCATCTAAGATCAACCCTAATCCAACTCTGCCTCACCCAGGGTAATGAAGTAAGGAAAGCTCTACTGCCCCCTAACCTACAACCCTAATGTTTGACCTCCAGACCTTTCTATTAAGGGTCATGTCCTCGGAAATATGCAATCGTATCGTCTCCTGCCTAATCACCTCTCCCCAACACTTCTTAGGCCTCCCTCTACCTCTTCTCGAAAATTTGCAGTCGTATCAGGTTAAAATTACAATGAGAGTATCAAAAAGTTTACACTATTAGTGCAAATAACTTAAATCCGAATAGTTTATGTTTGTTTCAGTATTATAAGCATATTTGGTTGTTATTGGAAACAGGTGACATGCTTTGCAGAAGCAGGAGGGCAGCATTTGTCTGGAATGGCAAGTGCAGTTGAAGTATTAGGCTTGCGTGCGTGTTTGACCGAGTCTATTATGGATTGTGGTGAAGGTTTGCCAGCTTCATGGACCGCTAGGACTACTGAGGAGTGTATTAAGGTTGGCTAAAAGTTCTAAATAAACCAGCCTTGTGTTGAATTTCAGTTGAAGATATTGTATAGTTTTCACAACTTTTACTGCACAATCTCTAATGTTTTGTCTTTACTAAAGTTTGAAGTTTCACTTGTGAAGTGTGTTTGGTCAGATCTTCAAACATTTAATTAACAGGTTCTGTTGCCTTCCAACATTCCTGGAATTTATTCCTTTCTTGATTCTTGTATTGAAGTCATTTTGCTTAAAATTTATTTCAAAGGTGCTAATTTGAAAGTTAACCGTGTAACTACAAGTTGTAGCCTAGAGATGTGAATGTAATGTTATTTCAAGTGTGCAGTTGCAGGAGGATCTGTTTATGAAACACCACAATACAGCAGATGGGCGTATCAAAGTATGGCTTGGGATAAGACAAATTATGAATTCAACTGATCGGTTACTTGCTGAGACAAGAGACACAGCAAAAAAACTAGAAACGGGGATTCACATGGTATCTCTCTCACACACAACTACGATGTAGAATAAGCTTTCTATGTATACAAGGTGGCAATTGATGAAACAAAGAGAAATTGAAATCTTTAGTCACAATGAGACATAATTATGTTGATGCATTTGACCACATCATAATATGAGAGAGTAAAAAAATGAAAACTAGTATACTGGACGAACGTGTTCAGCTTTACTGATCCTGTATGTTCTTCTCTGCTACTAATGATATTAAGGAGATCCCAAAAATAGATATAATAAGTTTTCTCTTGAGAGTTTAGCTAGCCCTTCTGTTATGGTAATGGTCGTTATTAATGGCCTTATTCTTTTTCATTTACTATCCTTTGGTATTCTGGAAATCCAAATCAGTATGTTGTTTCTTGTATCAAAGAGGACGCATTCCTTTTTTTTGGGGGGTCAAAGGGAGTGTGTGTGTGTGTATATATATATATATAAGAAACTAGGTATTACATTGCAGACGTTATAAGAGGGCGCATTCCATTACAGTTGAATGATAGCCATTTGTCCAAAGCCAACCTCAACCCTGAGATTCCACTGCCCTTAAAAGGGGAAAAAGAAAAAGAATGTTGTGTGCAAGAGGAATAAAGTCTTAAAAGGATTTATTAACACCACTGGAGCCTTAATTTCTCAACTATTCAGCATATTGCAGAGATACCCCTCGAAAACCAACTGATTGTTGAAACTCGAGGAGTTGATCATGGAACTGTTACATATCTCGAGAAAATCAAGTTCCTGCAGAACAATTTGCTGGCAGCACATACTGTTTGGGTCAACGAGGAAGAGGTAAGCTTCTTCTCTTCTTCTGAGATATCTGTCTGTACTAGTTGGCCTGCTTAATTTGTGTATCTTTTTCAAGTTTGTTTATTGGTAACATGGCTGGTGAAAAGCGAGAGGAAAAAAAAGGAATGAAAGAGAGAACAGATTGAGGGGGCCGAAACGACCACCTGCCATGTATACCAGCTTATAGGATGGACTAACATTAAAAGTAAAAACGCTAGGAACACACGCTCATAATTGATATGGTTGTATTGAGCTATATGAAGTTGCAGTAGCATAAGCAATGGTTAGCTGCCTTTGAAAAGATCTGGTGAAATAGAAAAACTTTAAGTGAAGTTTCAAAGACTGTATCACTAGACGACTTTGCCATCAACACATCCCGCCTGGATTTCATTTCTGCTAGTGCTACTAAACTGCTGTACCCGATTCCTGACCTCATCAAAACTGCCACTGTCATCCCTGACAATGGTCCTGATTCAACCACCCATGATCTCTACATTTTTCCTGCCAACTCTTTGAGACTGAAGTTCCTCAATTATGGCCGCCGTAAGCTGACTTAATAAGCCTTATTTGGTTCATTTCCTGCGCAAGAGAAGTACTTAAGTTACGCCAATTCAGATTTGGCTTCCGTCTTGGTTCAATGTAAAGAAGGAGAGTGAATTCTCTACTTTGCAAGCATGTTTCATTACTATACGAGAGATCTAACAAAGAAAATGATTGATGGAACGCTTAATTTTAGAGTAACAAAAGCAAATTCTCAAAGCCCGTTTTTGTGAATGATTATACACTCATTAAAGATTTCAAAGCCCGTAATGATTGGAGCTCAGGTCATCGCTAAGAGGGACAGTTTCAGATATCTTGGGTCGGTGATTCAGGGGGCGGAGAGATTGACGGGGATGTCACTCATCGTATAGGAGCGGGATGGTCGAAGTGGAGGCTTGCATCAGGAGTCCTGTGTGACAAGAAAGTGTCACAGAAACTCAAGGGAAAATTTTATAGAGCTGTGGTTAGACATGCCATATTGTATGGGGCGGAGTGCTGGCCGGTGAAGAACTCTCATGTTCAGAGAATGAAGGTTGCGGAGATGAGGATGCTCAGATGGATATGCGGACTCACCAGGTTAGATAAGATTAAGAATGAAGTTATTCGAGAGAAGGTGGGGGTGGCCCCGGTGGATGAGAAGATGCGTGAAGCGAGGCTCGGGTGGTTCGGGCATGTGCGGAGGAGAAGTCCTGATGCCCCGGTGAGAAGTTGTGAGCGACTGGCGGTGGTCGGCGTGAGGAGAGGTAGAGGAAGGCCTAAGAGGTATTGGAGAGAGGTGATAAGGCATGACATGGCTAGGATGCATATTTTCGAGGACATGGCCCTTGATAGAAAAGTCTGGAGGTCTAGTATCAGGGTTGTAGAATAGGGGCTCCTAGAATTTTTTGTACTCCTTTCCCGGGGTTGGGTGAGGCTTGTCGGGGCGACTCATAGATGATTCGTGCATTGGATTGTGTCCCCCTTATGGTAGTTATTTATGGTAGCTACTAATTCTTATGTTTAGATAACTATTTATGCGATTTCTGCCGGAATTACGAATGCTCTTTTGTTTTTGTTTTTGTTGTTGCTTTCCCTTTCCTTCTCTAAGCCGAGGGTCGATTGGAAACAGCCTCTCTACCCTTTTGGGTAGGGGTAAGACTTGTCTACATATTACCCTCCCCAGACTCCACCTTGGGTAGTTGTTGTTGTTGTTGTTGTTAAAGATTTCATGGCCAAACTCTATTAGAGCTCAAGAAAACCTAATAACTTTTATCTGACTTTTGTATGTTTGAGCTGCATATTTTTTTCTTGCTGATTTGTTTTCTTAAAAAATGTTTACTGCTGATTTTCTTTCAAATAATTATATCGGATTTCTAATATAATAAGCCATTTTTTCAAATTTCTCTATGTCCGCTGCTGTTCTGTCAGGTTGATTGTCTCTCAAAGGCTGGAGTGAAAGTATCACATTGTCCTGCTGCTGCAATGAGAATGCTTGGATTTGCCCCCATCAGGGAAATGCTCAGTGCTGGTGTTTGTGTATCCTTGGGTACAGATGGTGCACCATCAAACAATAGAATGAGCATTGGTACTAATGTGGTGCAACTCTTAATATGTTTCCATTCTTCACTTCTTTATTGTAGTTATCTATACTCCCTATGGTACTGTGTTAATGCCAACCTTCAGTTTTTGATTTTCTTTTGCTTTGTAATGAATAGAATATCGACCATTTATGACTTTTCTCAGCACATCCTTCTATTAATGAGTTTAGCAGCTTCCTGATATTCTCATTTATCTTGCTTCTCTTTAGCAAAATTCACATGCTCACTGATATCCATCTCTTGAGCTACTACATTTGTTGAGATACTCCATTGTTATTTTTGTGTAGTTGATGAGATGTACCTGGCTTCTTTGGTAAACAAAGGTCGTGAAGTATTTTCCAAGGGAACCACTGATCCTACAGCTTTGCCTGCTGAAACAATCCTCAGAATGGCCACAATAAATGGTGCCAAGTCTGTACTTTGGGACAAGGAAATAGGTTCCCTTGAGGTTGGGAAGAAGGTTGGACACCTTGCTTCCGCCTAGGTGTTATTTATTTGCTATATTTTCTTTTGCTCCTGATTCTGGAAGCATGACGAGATTTTGCTTCTGTTGGATCTCTTCGTACAGGTTTACTTATAGTGAGCTACTTTGCTGGCTGATATCGTTGTGGTCAATCCTTCTTCCTGGTCCATGATGCCAATTCATGACTGGTATGAGATCATTTTAATGGAGAATAAGCACAATGTGGAGAGACATTATTTCCTGTGATTCATCTATACGTACTTCTATTTTGTGATATGCATTCTGGTGGAAAGTACTTTCTAGAAGTTGCATCAATATCAGACTATTTAGATCACTCCATTATCCTCCTTAACAAGTTGACCATCTTTGATCTGATTGACACAGTTCCTCAGTTGTCACTCGTATTAATCTTTTAGGTCCTCTAGCACAAGTGTTCTTTAAGTACGGGCCTCTTTTCACGTAAAGTTGCGCACTAAGCTAGCTTAGCCAGTGCGTAAAGTTTCATCGTCGTATGTATTTTTCATCCAAGCCTATACATCAATAGCCCTTCAGGTCAGTTTTAGAAAGTTCTGATTCTAATCTAGCTGCCAGTGGTCCTTTTTCCCTGTTATACTTTCTGTCTAGATGACTTCTCTTCAAACGCTTCCCTCTCAACCATTACGAGAATTTGTCCATATTCATAAGGATCAATTAAACATGATGTTGCATTCAAATCCTAATCATAGTTAGCTATAACAACAACAACAACTATCCAGTATAGTAGTATAGTCCCACGGGTGGGGTCTGGGGAGGGTAATATGTACGCAGGCCTTACCCCTGCCCGATAGAGCAGGGAGACTGTTTCCAATCGACCCTCGGAATCATAGTTAGCTACTGTATTTTAATAAAACCCCTTCATTTTTTGGTCTTCTCTACTTTTCCTTTCTTCACTTTTGGAGAATCAAACCCCTTAGAACTTTTATCTGCAACTCTGACTAGGTTCCCTTGTGGTATTTTAAATTAAATGAAACTGATACAAGAACAATTGTGCTTGGAAAAGAGCCAGCTTAGTATGAAAATCCTGGAATTGTTTTCTCATTGTCGGCTCATTAATATGAGAGCACAAGAACTCTCCAGTGTGTGATATGTAATTTATGTAGTAATTTGATTTTCTTTTGGATATCACTTCATTGACTGTCATTTCAAAACCATCAACGATAGGTTGATGTCTATTAAGTTGGTTATCGGGGGTTGCGTCCTCAACGTCATCAGCGCCTACGCACCGCATGCGGGCTTAGATGAGGAGATCAAGAAGCGTTTTTGGGACGACTTGGATGAGTTGGTGCGTAGTATTCCCCAATCCGAGAAGTTGGTCATTGGAGGGGACTTTAATGGCCATATTGGGGCAGATGCTAGTGGTTATGGTGAGGTGCATGGTGGCTTTGGCCTTGGGGTTAGGAACGGAGTAACTCGACATTTCAGAAGAGGGAGGAGCATTTGGTCACCTTCAAAAGTTCGGCGGTGAGGACTCAGATTGATTACCTCCTTCTCAGAAGGAGCGATAGAGGTCTGTGCAGGGACTGCAAGGTTATTCCGGGAGAATCTCTTTCAACTCTTTATAGACTCCTAGTGATGGATGTCGGACTCTAGGTGAAGAAGGAGCAGAGGGGTGCTCGGGGCCGACCGCGAATTAGATGGGGTGCTTTGACTAAAGAGAAAGCCCAGGAGCTGGAGAGAAGGCTAGTCGAGGGTGGAGCTTGGAGAAGTTCTGGGGTAGCAGACGCAATGTGGTCAAAGACGGCGAATCAAGTTAGGGAGGCAGCGCGGGATGTGCTTGGGGTAACCAAAGGCTATCTAGGCAGACATCAGGGCGACTGGTGGTGGAACGATGTAGTGCGAGGAAAAGTAGAGGTGAAGAAAGCTGCTTTTGCGAAGTTGGCAGGGAGCACAAGCGAGGAAGAAAGGCGGGTGAACAAAGAGAGCTATAAGGTGGCAAGGAAGGAAGCGAAATTGGCGTCACGGAGGCTAAAAATGCGGCTTTTGGCCGCATGTACGAGGAATTGGGGGAGAAAGACAGGGACAAGAAGTTATTCCGGTTAGCCAAAGTAAGGGAAAGGAAGGCGCGGGACATGGACCAGGTTAGGTGCATCAAGGATGAGGATGGTAGAGTCTTGATGGGGGAGTCTCAAGTCGAACAGAGATGGCATGCGTACTTCCGAGATCTTCTAAACGAGGAGGGGGACCAAAGCATAGAATTAGGGGAGCTGGGGCATCCAGAGCGGCATAGAGACTTAGGGTACCGCAGGCGCATTAGGGTGGAGGAGGTCGTGTGGGCTTTGCGTAGGATGAGTAGAGGTCGAGCGGCCGGGCCAGACGAGATCCCGGTGGAGTTCTGGAAATGCATGGGTAAGCCAGGAGTGGAGTGGCTCTCTAGGTTGTTCAATGCGATCTACAAGACTAAAAGGATGCCGGATGAGTGGAGGTGGAGTACGGTGGTGCCCTTGTACAAAAACAAAGGGGATATCCAGTGTTGCGACAACTATAGGGGCATCAAATTAATAAGCCACACCATGAAGGTCCGGGAGCGGGTGATCGAGGCCAGAGTGAGGGAGTCGACATCTATTTCCGTGAACCAGTTCGGTTTTATACCGGGCCGGTCCACTACAGAAGCTATCCACCTTGTCAGGAGATTGGTGGAACAGTTCAGGGATATGAAGAAGGACCTACACATGGTTTTATCGACTTGGAGAAGGCGTATGACAAGGTCCGTAGGGAGGTGCTATGGAGGTGCCTGGAGGCTAAGAGCGTACCGGAAGCCTATATTAGAGTAATCAAGGACATGTACGATGGAGCTAAGTCCAGGGTCAGGACAGTGGGCGGCGACTCAGACCATTTTTCGGTGGTTATGGGGCTCCGTCGAGGATCCGCGCTTAGCCCCCTCTTGTTTGCCTTGGTGATGGATGCTTTGACACGGCATATTCAAGGGGATGTACCTTGGTGTATGCTATTTGCTGATGACATAGTCCTGGTAGACGAGACGAGGGTCGGTGTTAACGAGAGGCTAGAGGAATGGAGACGGACTCTCGAGTCTAAGGGGTTTAAACTAAGCAGGTCTAAGACAGAATACCTGGAGTGCAAGTTTAGCGCTGAGTCGAGCGAAGTGGGTGGGAGTGTGATGATTGAATCTCACACCATAGCCAAGAAGGATAGTTTCGGATACCTTGGATCGGTGATCCAGGGGGACGGGGAGATAGACGGGGATGTCACTCACCGTATAGCGGCGGGGTGGTCGAAGTGGAGGCTTGCGTCAGGAGTCTTGTGTGATAAGAAAGTGCCACAAAAACTCAAGGGAAAGTTTTATAGAGCTGTGGTTAGACCTGCCATGCTGTATGGGACGGAGTGTTGGCCGGTGAAGAAATCTCATGTTCAGAGGATGATGGTTGCGGAGATGAGGATGCTTAGGTGGATGTGCGGGCTCACCAGGTTAGATAAGATTAGGAACGAAGTTATTCGGGAGAAGGTGGGGGTGGCCCCGGTGGATGAGAAGATGCGAGAGGCGAGACTTCGGTGGTTCGGGCATGTGCGGAGGAGAAGCCTCGATGCCCTGGTGAGGAGTTGTGAGCGGCTAGCGGTGGTCGGTGTGAGGCGAGGCAGAGGGAGGCCTAAGAGATACTGGGGAGAGGTAATTAGACAGGACATGGCCAGGATGCGGATTTCCGAGGACATGACCCTTGATAGGAAAGTCTGGAGGTCTAGTATCGGGGTTGTAGGATAGGGGCTTCTAGATTTTTCATACTCCTTTCCCGGGGTGTGAGGCGTGGTAGGGCCGCCCATAGATGATTAGTTTGTGTTCTCTTTTGGTAGTCATTTATGGTAGTTACTGTTTTGATATCATTGCATGCCTGTTTCTTTATGGTACATATGCATCTTATGTTTAGATAATTTTTATGAGGTGTATGCTGGAGTAACTAATGTGGTTTTTGTTTTTGTTTGACTTTTTTTTTCCATGCACCGAGGGTCGATTGGAAACAGCCTCTCTGCCCTCTCGGGTAGAGGTAAGGCCTGTCTACATATTACCCTTCCCAGACCTCACCTTGTGGAAATATACTGGGTTGTTGTTGTTGTTGTTGTTGTTGTTTATCCCTTCTGTATTTACAATCGGATAGAATTGTACTGCAATTGGGTGAATTTGAGGTTTCTTGAACTATTGCTTTGGAATCCAGGATTCACTATTTTTATAGGTTTTTTCTTCCACTTTCTTTTTCCGTTTTCTATTTTTCTTGTTGGGGAAAGTGGAGGAGGGGTTACATAACTTCCTTCGGTATGTGAAATCGAGGTTTCTTGAATTGTTACCTTTGAAATGAAGGTTTGGCTATGTTAAAAATGTTATTTCTTCACTTTCTTTCGAGGGTTCATAACATCACCTGTGTAATCATTTTATCTTTTCTTCAACTTCTTCTTTTGAGGGTTTCATTACTTCCCTCGTCTAATAATATCATCTTTATTTCTATTTTCTTATTTTTGCTTTCTAGTTTACTTGTAGCTCTACTAGCAACAACTGGAATATGGTTGAACTACATATATTGACTACTTTTAACTCTATCATGCTAAACTAAGCTGTCAGCAATCAGTGGTTAATATTACCTTGAAAATTACTATGCAGTCTGTATGCTTGTTCTCTATTCTTGTTTTCATTTGACATAGTGTAGTTTCAATTATTCCTCTTTGATCATATCAACCTTTTTAATGATGACCAGAATGTTACACTAGTTTCTTTTGATGACTTTGCAGCATTTCCAGCCTTGTTTATTGCATGAGAACTGAGAATATCGTCTCTGTTATGTGCAACGGCTGTTGGATTATGAAAGATAAGAAAATTATAACCATAGACGAGGTATTGATAACAAACCCTTTTAGATGCTTAATCATACTCTTTCATTTACTTTGTTAGGTTAGTTATGATTTTGTGTCAATGAGTTTGACATAGGTATTTTTATGCACAGGAAAAAGTTCTATCGATGGCCAAGCATGCCTCTGCAGAACTTTTAAAGAGAGCAGGCATCCAGGTTCCAAGCAGAATGAATTTTCTGTAATCGCCTCATGTTGGATGAACTGCCCTCAAGATAAATGTCAGTATCTATTTCTGTTCCGACTTCCTGTGTAAAGTTGTTGTATAAATAAGAATTGCTTTGTAATTCTGTTCTGCAACTTCTAGCTGATTCCAAGGTCACTCTCTGCTTGTTAGTGCTGCAGTTGGGTCTGTAGATGGTTGAATGGTAGATAAATACGAATACAAGGTTCGAACAGAAAATATGGTTGTGGCTATTAACAATTTACCTCCGGCTCACTTAATAGTTATGGCAATAATTAATAATGTTAAGTGTCACATTGGTTGAGGTATTTATTGTATGGTTTTCTTATATCATATTGGGCAATCCTCCTCTCGTGATTGAGTTGACTAATAGCCCGTTTGGTCAAGCTGCAAAAATCAAGCTTTTTTGAGAAGTGCTTTTCTGAAATGTACTTTTAGTATGAATTAATTTGTGTTTGGCTAATTAGTTTGAAAAGTACTTCTGAACAGCAATTAGTGTTTTGCCAAGCTTTAAAAACTGCTTATAAGTGTATTTTTCTCAAAAGTGTTTCTCAAAAAAGTGTTTTTGGAGATAAGCTATTTTTTTATGCTTCTCCAAAATTGCTTCTGCTTCTCCTCAAAAGTACTTTTTTTCCTTCAAAAATCTTGGCCAAACAACTTAATTTTTAATCAAAAATGCTTTTGACAAAAAAAAACTTTTGACAAAAAGAAGCTTGGCAAACAAGCTATAAAGATCTATTTCTTTGACATTGTAATAAAATTAGACCCCTCGATCCTTGTTCTTGTGTTTGGGAGCCCAAAAGTTCATTTCTCCACAAATAATATTAATTAGCAAGTACAGTGCATATTTGATGCCTTAAGAAAATTATTATTAATTGGTGCACATTTCCATTGGCAGTCTGAAACCACAGTTCGACAAAGATGTATACTAAAGTGATATGATGGAGTTAAAAAATAAAAATGAAGTATACTTGAAATTTCTCTTCTTAATCATTAAATATCTAACTAGTATCGGTAGTCGCGTGATGTGTGGATACAAATATTAAATTATAATTTGGACTATATGCGAATTACTTTAAAATTTATTGAAATTTTCATAAAGCGCTAATTTAGCGATAATTAGCTATCTATAGATACCATTTGCTATATTACGGATTGTAGATACGTTTTCTGTTATAACTTATAGTAAGATGTATTAGATATATTTAAGCTACTATATTCATGAATACAATAGCAAAAATAGGCGTGAATCAGGGAAGTCCAGCTAGTCAGTTGTTGTATTCGTCTGTATTCATGGCGTGAAATAGGGGTGTACATAGGTCGGGTAGGTTCGAATTTTATAATTACCAAGCTAAACTAATTGTGTCGAGTTATTAAATCTAAGATCAAACCAAACTAATAAGCTCGAATTTTTCACTCTCGGATTTTCTCGGGTTTTTGGTTTATTCACGTTTTTTCGGAGTTTTTTCTGGTAATATCTTCGTAGAACAAAACATATAAAATTGTGCTTAAAATATTTCTTTAATCCTAGTAAGATACAACTATGTAAATTATTTTTTAAAAAAAAATATAATATAAAATGTGTCATGGCAGTATCCTAAAATATTCAATAACAAAGACAATAAAATTATGCAATATAAATATTGCTAATTAAAAAGTCATAATAAAAATAAACATAATCTAAA
Organism: Nicotiana noctiflora; assembly: GCA_032618575.1. Lineage (NCBI taxonomy): Eukaryota > Viridiplantae > Streptophyta > Magnoliopsida > Solanales > Solanaceae > Nicotiana > Nicotiana noctiflora. The sequence goes on from JASVEL010010322.1 coordinate 37,525, forward strand.
AGTACCAAGTAATGCTAAAATAAGTAGACTAATAAGGAAGTATTAATTACATGACTAAACGCGAAAGAAAAAATAAAAATAGGTTATGCATTTTTATCTAAATTATTGCAAAATAAAAAATAAATATTCAATACATTCTCATTGTAGTATTGAATTGAAAGCATTAGTATTGATTTGATTTTGGTTTGCGCTTTTGTTAGCATTACTTAATTTACTAATGTTAGTGGCTATAAAACTTATTGGAACATTCGAAAGTTCCGAGTGCAACTTTGAAATAATACCTTAAAGGCTAAAATTATGAATATTGTTACGAAATATTTATAAATTACATCACAATAAATATATTTATATGTAAAAAATGTATATGTGTAATGTCGGGTTGGTTTGGTTTCGGTTTGACTTTCTTTAGTTAAAACCAAACCAAACCATTATGGTCGAATTTTTTTTCCAACACTAAATCATAGTCGGGTTTTTTCCTCGGGTTAACTCGGATTATGGGGTTGGTGCGGTTTGTCGGTTTCCTTTGTACACCCCTAGCGTGAAATATGGGATTATAGCTACACAAATTATTGTATTCGACTGTATTCACGGCGTGAAACAAGGGATTCAATTAACATAATAGATACCTATATAACTCAACAAACTCAATTATACACATATAAATTTTGTATTTTCAGTTATACAAAAGATTCTCAACAGAAAAATACCCCAAAAACATAGCAATCTTCAGAGAAAAATTATATAATACATCTGAATACATAAATTATATTAATTAAAAAAAATATCTGAATACATTCATGGCATATAGCGAGACAGTAAATACAATGAAATACATAGAATACGGCGGATATATTGAAATACAATAAAAAAAAGATAGTGAATACAATGAAATATACGAAATACGGCGAGATACATTGAATTACGATGAGAAAAAAATGAATACAATGAAATACATAAAAATACAACATGATACGTTAAAAATATATTGAAATATATTAACAAAAAATCAAGTTGCTCAGCCCCAAACTCCGCCGTCTTTGTTCAAGAACAAACCCTAATTTCTGGTGAATCCGTCGTCGAGCAAAAACCCTCGCGAATGAAGACAAATCGTTCTTGAATGGAAGCAGGAACAACATCATTGGACGAGAAGAAAAGGAGTGTACATATAAATTGTCGTCGCTACCTTCTTTGTTATCCCTAAGAATTACCATCACATGACTTGCCATTAAAATTCGATCACTATCTTGGAAAATAGGTATTACAGAGATGCTGGAGCAACACCATTATGGCCAATGTCAAGTAGCGATCATAATTCTCATAGTTATTAGTACGACGAGCCTAGAAAGGAATAGTTCAGGGATGGATAGTATGAGATAGGGGAAGTTCTATGTGGAGGGATCTAGCACATCGTTTTCGAGTCCATGCCATCAACAACTACTCGGTTCTCAATTAACTTAGGATTAAGTAAAAAATGGATAGTATAAGATAGGGGAAGTTTGCTGTGGAGAGAATGAAGAGGGGTTTTGGTGCAGAGAGGTGATGTTAGCATCGTGTTTTCAGGGAATAAGGGAAGAGAATGACATGTATCAAAGTAGAGAGAGAAAAGAAATAGTGTAACCAAATAGCATATTTAGTGGCTTAGGGATATAAAGTAACTAAAACTAGATATTTTGCTATAAACATTAAAAGGTATCTAAGAATATAATTTTTTTAAATGCTATTTATTTATAAATAAGGCGTTAACCTTTGCTATAGGAGGTAAAAATTCCTAAAATTTAAACTTTCCAAATAAAATTACATATAATCATTAGATATCAATTAAAAATCATGACAAAAATTATTTCTCATATCTCGTAGTGGATAACATATTTTTTTTATATATCTGTAACAGCCAAATACCTTGATCTTCGTACTTGCATTTTATTCTGTGGTCAATATTAAAGAATAATAAACATATCACGTAATATGTCTTGTTTAAGCATTTTGTTTTAACAAAATTCTGACTACCACATTATGTTTTAAGTCAAAATCGAATAAGTCTTATCCTTCTCATTTTAAAAAAGAAATATCTATTTAATCTTTGCGTATAATAATTGCATTATTCATTACTTAATATTGTTATATTATCATGTGATAATTTATTAGCTTACTAATTGACATAATAATTTGCTTATTATCCATCTGATAAACATATATAAATATAATTTTTTTATTCCTAAAGTTTAATGTAGTTTTATACCTTTATCCTAACTATTTTGTCATTTAACTTTATCAATAATATTTATGAGTATTATTTAATATACTTATCCTTAATTCAAAGTATACTCTCACGCTATCTTTAATTTTCTATTTATATATATAATATGTTTATTCATATTATGAAATTTTAATTAGTTTTTTTCTATTAATATTTACCAATAAACAAAATATGTAGTATCACATTATACACTTACCATGTTTACAATGGATTTTAAATTTGTTATCGTGAGTTTTTTTTGTGAGTTAACGTGGGTTAAAATCTAATTCTAAGTTTTTGAAGTTTTAATTTCTAATGTATTCTATATGTGGCTTTTTTTATTATGTCATATGGCTGAATTAGTTATTAGTTAATACGTTATATATGGCTAACTTTAAGGTTGTCACTTGGTTTAAGGAGAAGGTCGTTTTTCTTTCCTTTTAATAATAGATAGATGAGTTGTAAGTAATTAGTATTAAAAATAAATTATTACCTCATATAGTAAAAGTATGCACCCTATTTATTATAAATCAAAATTATTTTAAAATATTATTTTCTATACTACATTTTATATTTATAGCAAAATAAGTATTTATGGTATATACTACCATTGAGGCATGAAATATGCTATACGTTTTTCCTCTCTCTTAAACAGTTGGACATACCTATCTTTAGTGTGATTGTCATTATTGTATTCATGAATTCATGGCGCGAATACATGTGCGTACACCTAGATTGTCCTAATTTGAGGCACTTTTTACTGTTGTATTCATGAATACAACAACGCAAATACATGCGTGTATAGCTTGACAGCCCTGATTTTAGACATTTTTGTTGTTGTATTCATGAATAAATTGCACGAATACATGTGAATACATGCACGTATAGCTGGATTGCTACGATTTTAGGCGATTTTACTGATGTATCATAAATATAGCAGTGCGAATACATGTGAATACATGCACGTGGAGCTGGGCTACCCTGATTTTTAGGCTTTTTTTGCTGTTGTATTCATAAATACAACAACGCAAATACAACGAATACACTATCTTAACAATTGAATAATAGCTATAAAAAAATAATTATACATATAATACCAATAAAGATTTAATTATAATAGCCACTAAATAATAATGATTTCTGAAAATACCTCCTTTGAAAATAGTGTTAACTCTAGGAGTGAACCATATAGATTCATGGGTTTCGTCCACAACCCAATTTTGGTATTTGAGTTGATTTGTCTGTTGGTTGACTTGACCATGTCTGACCTATTTGACCGAGGATTTGGCTTTGACCTAAAACACAAATTCGGGCAATGATTTCCTTTTTATTGCATTAATATCATGAACTATCATCAACCGTTTGTTCTTGTGGTTTTTCCCCTATTGCATCTAGCACATAAGAAATGTCAAGAAATCTAGCCTAAATAACATTTTCTTTCTTCTTTGTTTTTGGTTAGGGAAGAAAGTGCAATAAAAGCTTGCGTCTAATTTAAATTATAAAAGGTCATCCATTAAAGCTAGTTTTATCGCTTTCATATTAAAAAAATAAAGTACATAATTTACCCATTGACCTTGCATCAAAATCCCTATTACATACATCTCCACCATGAGAAATTTTTTAACATCCAACCATTGCCGAGTGTGTCTAAGATACACTGCTTTTTTCTTCACCAGATTTTCAAAGTATGTATATTGTCACGTGCCAATAAAGTCGTGACATGTGTCACTGACTAATAATAGAAAGATAGCACTTAAAATTACAATTATATCCATATCTTCTTTACCCTGTCCACCATAACTGTCATCATCATGCCTTCAATTTCTTGCTCTTTTGATTTCCACAACTAAAGCAACAAGGTAATAATAATAATAATAATAATAATAATAATAATAATAAAGATGAATGTGCATTTTTTAGTGAAGAAGATTAAGAATTTTAAATTTTAATTATTTGTAAATTTATCCACTAACAAATTTAAAGAATATGCTTATTTATAAAAGCTTGAGGTAAGCTTTAATGGCGAAAGATACTTTTGAAAAATCCACCATTACGAAAAATTCAACTTAACTATGACAAAAGCTCAAGTTAAGCTTTTCTAAAAAAGAATGAATTTTCTGCACATATACCTGAGCCCAGCCTTAATGGTTGGTGCCTTGGTGGAGCTACAGAGAGTTTAATTGTTGAATTCTAATTATAATTTCTTAACAAAAAATCTACAAAACTAAAGACTAATGACCACCAAGAAGAGATATGAAAAATCTCTGTCGGTCTATTTGGAAAGAGTAGATCGGGTGGAGAGAAGTGCGTCTAATTAAGTGTCAAGTAGCAGCCATGGTAGGTGTGGTGGTTTTTAAGAAGGAAGAAGATGACCCTATTTTTTTTTTAAAACTAAGAAATTGACATCTGTTACAAAAGTTCTCATGTTCACGCGCTTCATTTGATTGTAAAGATACGCACTGACCATGCAGGCAAAGTGGTATGTGTTAGACATACTCTACAAAGATTAGGTATGTAAAAGATTGTCCGTGAAGGAAAGGTACGTAAACAGTAATTTGAGTGCAAGATCAATGAGTAAACTATATATTTTGCCTATTAAAAATCAAACTAAGAGAGATAAATATAATATTTTAAACCTCAATAAAGGTAAGTATTACAAAGGCAAACTTAAAAAGTAGGTCTATGTAATTATACTTTTTAAAAAGAGGCACACTAGGGTTGCAACGATACGAAGGTGACTCATTTCTATTGCAAAACAACAAAAAAGATATTCTAAAAGACAAAAAATTCTTACAATATTAATTTTCATTATAAAATCAATAGAAGTTATTGTCACACCTCTTTTCGGCGCTACCCGCGAGGGCGCGATGGAGTTTTTCCAATCAAGGACAATCGAAACGGGATTTATTTAATTAATTCAGAGTCGCCACTTGGGAGATTTAAGGTGTCCCAAGTCACCGGTTGAATCCCGAATCGAGGAAAAGATTGACTCTGTATTACAGTCCGTGAACCAGAAATTCAGATAAGGAATTCTGTTAACCCGGGAGAAGGTGTTAGGCACTCCCGGGTTCCGTGGTTTTAGCACGATCGCTCAACTGCGATTTTTGCTTTCATCTGATTTCTCTATATATTTCAATTATGTGCTTTTAATGTTCCGCTTATCAATTTTAGAAGAATTGCGACGTCACGAAAACACTTTTTGAGTCACACCGCAACTAGTACGCCTGTGACTTTAATGTATTTCAGTTTCGCCGAGAGTAAGATTTAGGCCTCATTTGTTTGCACTTAATGGAGGTCCTGAATCTTAATCATTCAGATCTCAGACATTAAGTGCGTTTGTTTTTAAAGTCTGAATCTTAATTATTCAGATCTTAATCATTAAGTGTGTTTGTTTTTTTACTTAACAACCACTTAATGGGTCTGAATAGGTCTGTATGATTAAGATCTGTAACAGAGACTTAATTTCATTAAGATGCTATCACATATTCATTATTAATTGCCGTCACCGCCTACCATTATCAACTACCACTATGCCGCCACCACCACCATACTCAACCACCGCCGGCACCGCCGCCGCCACCACCACCACGCCACCATCATCCTTAATCATAGCTTCCACCATTATCGACCATCACCATCCACCATCCCACCACTCCGACCACCATCATTGTCACTCGCATTCAACGTTTATCCACCTCAACTACCACAATCAACCACCTCATCACCATTAACAACCGCAGTCAGCACCGCATATCATTATAACCTACCACCACATTCCTCGATCACAAACCACCACTCGCCGTTCTTAACTATCACTACCTACCACCACCATCGTCAATCATAATTGTCACCACTACCAATCACTACTAGCTACTAGCATGAACCACCATTATCAACCAAAACTACCACCAACCACCGCCTTTAGTCGGCATTCACCCATTAACCATCACTACCAACAACTTTCATATTTTAAACTATATATTTTATTGATAGAATATTAGATTTTTTTCAAATAAAGATAAATTTTATGCATTCAGATGTTAAAAATCAAACAGTCTTAATTTTTGGTATTCAGATCTTAATACACATCTTAATATATCCGGATGTGTATTCAGATTCAGATGACTTAATCTTAATACACATCTTGATATTCAGATATGTATTCAGATTCCAGACGTCTTAATCTTAAAAAAAACAAATGAGGCCTTAGGTCACATAAATGCGCACCCGAGTTTAGGAATGTAGATTATTAAAGTACACGCCTAAATCAACTAACGCGTTTGTACTTTGCGAGGGCCATGAAATTTGCTAAATGGAACGCCTCGAATTCTAAAGAGTTTTAAAAAATTAATTAAGCGAAGGTCATGCATTTGAGATTTATTTAACACGGCACAGCTCAAATTATTTCAAAATAAAGTATTAACTAAAATAAACCATATTGTATACAATTCTGTTAAACATTCCAAATAAGTTTTTAGCTAAACCAATAGATCATGAAGATCAAGATGCTTTCGGATAATGAATTTCATTAGTAGACACGCAATTAAATATCAGGGTCAATCATCTACCCTAGTATGAGCAACATCAATTTCTCAAAGAAGACAAGATCAAACACAAAGGCAAATAACTATTTTAGCTAAACATGGACAGAAATATCGTTTGAAAATAAAAGAATGTGCAAGAGTTTAGAATTGGACCTCGAGCAACAAAAATCCTCTCTGGTGTATTATAAGAGTTTCCAATTAAATCTTACACAAAGTCGCCAACAGACGGGATGAAATCCAATAGTGACCAAACTCTAAAAGGAAGACTGGAGCATTTTCCGGCGACAAACAAACGAACCAATGACAGGAGACATCAAACGACGCCTCGACGAAACTCGAACCATAACATTTATTGACCCTTGACGAAACGACCAGGACCGTGAATGAGATTTAAGCCGAAAAATTTCGCCGGAAATCTCGTCGAACTCAGATCGGACTGCCTCGACTCGACTATTCGACTGGAAATGGAATTCAGGTGATAAAGGTTGGGGTTTTGATATATTCTGGATGAAATTAAACACTCTAGAGCCAATATTCATGAATGGTTTGAATAGTCATAGTGTTTCAAAGGTACCAGGCAGAGAGGTTTTAGTATTTTGGTTATCGATATCCCATCCCCGTTTTTTTTTTTTAAATGAAAGAGATGAACTCAACAGTGTCTCTCCAGTGTAGTACGCAGCGTCACAACTCGAAAAATCCCATGTGATGGCCACCAGATCGTGTACCATGCCTGTACCATCTTCCATTATTAAAATGAGAAGCATCTTTGGCCCATGCTTTGATCTTGAGCGTGCGTGATTTCCTCTAGGGAATGCATTGAATGTACAAGATTTCTCTAGGAATTGTTGCATTGAAAAGGCAGACAATGGTACATGTCCCTTCTTTAATAGTTTTGAATTTTACTCCCAAGGTAAAGCACATGTGTGCCAGCATCAGTGGACATCTGCATGTGTGCACCTCCAAATTCCAATTAGTTTGACACGCCTGGGAATTGGTTTTGAATAAACAATTCCAATGGAATGTGAATAAACAAATCCAACCCAACATATATGATAAAACAATTCACCAAGTTGTCCTTTCCTGTTGGACACGCATGGGAAATGGTTTTGATTACCATTTTCTGTTCTCATACGAACAAAATCGTGCACTGTGTCTTTCCAAACTGTAGAGGCTCACCAGGTATTATTTTCACTATTACTCTGCTTCCATCATTGTTATTTTCTTTACATTTTGTTCTAAAACACATTGATACTAAAAAATGTGAAATTAAAATCCTAAATGCAAATGCATATATTTTTTTCTATTTTTTATATTAATTTTCATGCAACTAATTAATATGAATTGTAAAAATAAGGAAAAACTATTTATTTTGAATTTTATGGGAATAACTCATATATTGGGTAAATATCACGTGCTCACAGCTGCCCCTCTTTGCTCGGGAACACGAAGAGTTTCCGTGCAAAGATAAGTGAGCAACTATGAACGATTTTTTTACCCGTTCGAGTATTCCGTTGTGAAGCATTTTGAAAAGCTTTGACCGCACCCTGCTTCAGAGGTTGCCTACATATCCTGGGCTGAACAGGAATCAGTGTAGTTCGGGAGTGATGGAGTATCGAGGTTGAGAGTCGAGGTTCCGTCCGAGGCTCCGGTCCGCCGTCCCGTTATTACATCAAAATTGAAAAAGACTAACTAAACCTATTAGCTACGAGTTACAAGATTCCTATCTATAAGTCTTCTGAAGCTTGATCTTGAGTATTGGTTGGTGCTTCGTGCGGACTCTAAATTTGAACCTTGATACTTGCTAGTTGTAGGTGCTGCTTTTCGGATCAAGACCAGGTATGCAGTGCTTGTGACCTCGGTCATATCTTGAGCACACCACATCTTTCATCGATTTCTGCACTTGGATTAACTCCTTGCCTTTTTTCATTGTGACTGACTTCTGTTGATCATCTCGGACTATTGACTCGCATTCTGGTCGCAAGTTTCTTTTGTTGCTAACTTGCATTGCACTCCGAAGTGAATTCCCTTACTTGTGATCTTCGAGTTATTCTCCTTCGAAGTCTGAATCTATCTTTTCTGATCCTTGTTGCCTTCCTTCTGATTCATGCTGGGGATTTCCGTTACACTCTGTCACTTTTTGATTGTTCACTATCCTTATCCAATCTTGGAAACTGAGATGCCGTTCTACTTTTCTGGCGGGCTCCTGACTTTAACGACAAACTCTGATCATAAATCACCATTCCATTCTTCAGGCAAGCACCTGATTACCAAAACTTGAAATGTATTGATCGAATGATTACCATCTCAGGAGAAAAAATTCATCTGATTAAGATTTTGATATCTTAGGAGAAAGATTCATTAGACTAAGATTTCGACGCTAGGAGATAATTCTTCAAACTAGGTCTAAGTTGTTGTGATCTTAGGAGAAAGATTCATCAGACTGAGATTTTGATATCTTAGGAGAAAGATTCATCAGACTAAGATTTCGACGCTAGGAGATAATTCCTCAGACTAGGTCTAAATTGATGTCTTACTTGAAATCTTCCAATTTTTGCTTCCTTCTTCTTGTTGCTTTCATCTAAAACCTCTAATTGTTGTTTTTCACTTCCTATTAAACTATTTGTAACTATAACTTCAAAAACTAAATCGCCACTCCATTCTTCAGGCGGGCTCCCTGACTTCAACTACAACTTCAAAACTAAATCGCCACTCCATTCTTCAGGCGGGCTCCCTGACTTCAACTACAACTTCAAAATAAGTCGCCACTCCATTCTTCAGGCGGGCTCCCTGACTTCAACTACAACTTCAAACTAAATCGCCACTCCATTCTTCAGGTGGGCTCCCTGACTTCAACTATAACTTCAAAATAAATCGCCACTCCATTCTTCAGGCGGGCTCCCCGACTTCAACTATAACTTCAAAACTAAATCGCCACTCCATTCTTCGGCGGGCTCCCTAACTTCAACTACCACTTCAAAATAAATCGCAACTCCATTCTTCAGGCGGGCTCCCTCACTTCAACTATAACTTCAAAATAAATCGCCACTCCATTCTTCAGGCGGGCTCCCTGACTTCAACTACAACTTCAAAATAAATCGCCACTCCATTCTTCAGGCGGGCTCCCTGACTTCAACTACAACTTCAAAATAAATCGCCACTCCATTCTTCAGGCGGGCTCCCTGACTTCAACTACAACTTCAAAATAAATCGCCACTCCATTCTTCAGGCGGGCTCCCTGACTTCAACTACAACTTCAAAATAAATCGCCACTCCATTCTTCAGGCGGGCTCCCTGACTTCAACTACGACTCACTAATTTCATCCCATCCTTATCGCCTTCCTTTGTTTCTTGTACCATTTTCTTCTTCCTGCATCGTCTCTTGGGCCATCCTTTCTTCTGAATTGGAAACAGCCTCTCTACCCTTTTGGGTAGGGGTAAGACTTGTCTACATATTACCCTCCCCAGACTCCACCTTGGGTAGTTGTTGTTGTTGTTGTTGTTAAAGATTTCATGGCCAAACTCTATTAGAGCTCAAGAAAACTTAATAACTTTTATCTGACTTTTGTATGTTTGAGCTGCATATTTTTTTCTTGCTGATTTGTTTTCTTAAAAAATGTTTACTGCTGATTTTCTTTCAAATAATTATATCGGATTTCTAATATAATAAGCCATTTTTTCAAATTTCTCTATGTCTGCTGCTGTTCTGTCAGGTTGATTGTCTCTCAAAGGCTGGAGTGAAAGTATCACATTGTCCTGCTGCTGCAATGAGAATGCTTGGATTTGCCCCCATCAGGGAAATTCTCAGTGCTGGTGTTTGTGTATCCTTGGGTACAGATGGTGCACCATCAAACAATAGAATGAGCATTGGTACTAATGTGGTGCAACTCTTAATATGTTTCCATTCTTCACTTCTTTATTGTAGTTATCTATACTCCCTATGGTACTGTGTTAATGCCAACCATCAGTTTTTGATTTTCTTTTGCTTTGTAATGAATAGAAATATCGACCATTTATGACTTTTCTAAGCACATCCTTCTATTAATGAGTTTAGCAGCTTCCTGATATTCTCATTTATCTTGCTTCTCTTTAGCAAAATTCACATGCTCACTGATATCCATCTCTTGAGCTACTACATTTGTTGAGATACTCCATTGTTATTTTTGTGTAGTTGATGAGATGTACCTGGCTTCTTTGGTAAACAAAGGTCGTGAAGTATTTTCCAAGGGAACCACTGATCCTACAGCTTTGCCTGCTGAAACAATCCTCAGAATGGCCACAATAAATGGTGCCAAGTCTGTACTTTGGGACAAGGAAATAGGTTCCCTTGAGGTTGGGAAGAAGGTTGGACACCTTGCTTCCGCCTAGGTGTTATTTATTTGCTATATTTTCTTTTGCTCCTGATTCTGGAAGCATGACGAGATTTTGCTTCTGTTGGATCTCTTCGTACAGGTTCTTATAGTGAGCTACTTTGCAGGCTGATATCGTTGTGGTCAATCCTTCTTCCTGGTCCATGATGCCAATTCATGACTGGTATGAGATCATTTAATGGAGAATAAGCACAATGTGGAGAGACATTATTTCCTGTGATTCATCTATATGTACTTCTATTTTGTGATAAGCATTCTGGTGGAAAGTACTTTCTAGAAGTTGCATCAATATCAGACTATTTAGATCACTCCATTATCCTCCTTAACAGTTCCTCAGTTGTCACTCGTATTAATCTTTTAGGTCCTCTAGCACAAGTGTTCTTTAAGTACGGGCCTCTTTTCACGTAAAGTTGTGCACTAAGCTAGCTTAGCCAGTGCGTAAAGTTTCATCGTCGTATGTATTTTTCATCCAAGCCTATACATCAATAGCCCTTCAGGTCAGTTTTAGAAAGTTCTGATTCTAATCTAGCTGCCAGTGGTCCTTTTTCCCTGTTATACTTTCTGTCTAGATGACTTCTCTTCAAACGCTTCCCTCTCAACCATTATGAGAATTTGTCCATATTCATAAGGATCAATTAAACATGATGTTGCATTCAAATCCTAATCATAGTTAGCTACTGTATTTTAATAAAACCCCTTCATTTTTTGGTCTTCTGTACTTTTCCTTTCTTCACTTTTGGAGAATCAAACCCCTTAGAACTTTTATCTGCAACTCTGACTAGGTTCCCTTGTGGTATTTTAAATTAAATGAAACTGATACAAGAACAATTGTGCTTGGAAAAGAGCCAGCTTAGTATGAAAATCCTGGAATTGTTTTCTCATTGTCGGCTCATTAATATGAGAGCACAAGAACTCTCCAGTGTGTGATATGTAATTTATGTAGTTATTTGATTTTCTTTTGGATGTCACTTCATTGACTGTCATTTCAAAACCATTTATCCCTTCTGTATTTACAATCGGATAGAATTGTACTGCAATTGGGTGAATTTGAGGTTTCTTGAACTATTGCTTTGGAATCCAGGATTCACTATTTTTATAGGTTTTTTCTTCCACTTTCTTTTTCCGTTTTCTATTTTTCTTGTTGGGGAAAGTGGAGGAGGGGTTACATAACTTCCTTCGGTATGTGAAATCGAGGTTTCTTGAATTGCTACCTTTGAAATGAAGGTTTGGCTATGTTAAAAATGTTATTTCTTCACTTTCTTTCGAGGGTTCATAACATCACCTGTGTAATAATTTTATCTTTTCTTCAACTTCTTCTTTTGAGGGTTTCATTACTTCCCTCGTCTAATAATATCATCTTTATTTCTATTTTCTTATTTTTGCTTTCTAGTTTACTTGTAGCTCTACTAGCAACAACTGGAATATGGTTGAACTACATATATTGACTATTTTTAACTCTTATCATGCTAAACTAAGCTGTCAGCAATCAGTGGTTAATATCACCTTGAAAATTACTATACAGTCTGTATGCTTGTTCTCTATTCTTGTTTTCATTTAACATAGTGTAGTTCAATTATTCCTCTTTGATCATATCAACCTTTTTAGTGATGACCAGAATGTTACACTAGTTTCTTTTGATTACTTTGCAGCATTTCCAGCCTTGTTTATTGCATGAGAACTGAGAATATCGTCTCTGTTATGTGCAACGGCTGTTGGATTATGAAAGATAAGAAAATTATAACCATAGACGAGGTATTGATAACAAACCCTTTTAGATGCTTAATCATACTCTTTCATTTACTTCGTTAGGTTAGTTATGATTTTGTGTCACTGAGTTTGACATAGGTATTTTTTATGCACAGGAAAAAGTTCTATCGATGGCCAAGCATGCCTCTGCAGAACTTTTAAAGAGAGCAGGCATCCAGGTTCCAAGCAGAATGAATTTTCTGTAATCGCCTCATGTTGGATGAACTGCCCTCAAGATAAATGTCAGTATCTATTTCTGTTCCGACTTCCTGTGCAAAGTTGTTGTATAAGTAAGAATTGCTTTGTAATTCTGTTCTGCAACTTCTAGCTGATTCCAAGGTCACTCTCTGCTTGTTAGTGCTGCAGTTGGGTCTGTAGATGGTTGAATGGTAGATAAATACGAATACAAGGTTCGAACAGAAAATGTGGTTGTGGCTATTAACAATTTACCTCCGGCTCACTTAATAGTTATGGCAATAATTAATAATGTTAAGTGTCACATTGGTTGAGGTATTTGTTGTATGGTTTTCTTATATCATATTGGGCAATCCTCCTCTCGTGATTGAGTTGACTAATAGCTCGTTTGGCCAAACTGCAAAAATCAGCTTTTTTGAAAAGTGCTTTCTCAAAAATACTTTTAGTATGAATTAGTTTGTGTTTTGCTAATTAGTTTGAAAAGCACTTTTGAGTAGCAACTAGTGTTTTGACAAGCTTTAAAAACTGCTTCTAAGTGTATTTTTCTCAAAAGTGTTTCTCAAAAAAATATTTTTGGAGAGAAGTTATTTTTTTTTGTTTCTCCAAAATTGTTTCTGCTTCTCCTCAAAAGCACTTTCTTTCTTCCAAAAGTTTGGCCAAACACCTCAATTTTTGATCAAAAGTGCTTTTGACCAAAAAAAAACACTTTTGACAAAAAGAAGCATGGCAAACAAGCTATAAAGATCTATTTCTTTCACATTGTAATAAAACTAGACCGTCGATCCCTGTTCTTGTGTTTGGGAGCCCAAAAGTTCATTTCTCCACAAATAATATTAGTTATAACTTATAGTAAGATGTATTAGATATATTTAAGCTATTGTATTCATGAATACAATAGCAAAAATAGGCGTGAATCAGGAAAGTTCAGCTAGTTAGTTGTTATATTCGATTGTATTGATGGCGTGAAATAGGGGTGTACATAGGTCGGGTAGGTTCGAATTTTATAATTACCAAACCAAACCAATTGTGTTGAGTTGTTAAATCTAAGATCAAACCAAACTAATAAACTCGGATTTTTCACTCTCGGATTTTCTCGGGTTTTAAGTTTATTCACGTTTTTCGGGGTTTTTCTGGTAATATCTTTGTAGAACAAAACATATAAAATTGTGCTTAAAATATTTCTTTAATCCTAGTAAGATACAACTATATAAAGTATTTTTCAAAAAAAATAATACAAAATATGAAATGTGTCATGGCAGTATCTTAAAATATTCAATACTAAAGATAATAAAATTATGTAATATAAATATTGATAATTAAAAGGTCATAATGAAAATAAACATAATCTAAAAGTACCAAGTAATGCTAAAATAAGTAGACTAATAAGGGAGTATTAATTACATGACTAAACGCGAAAGAAAAAATAAATATAGATTATGCATTTTTATCTAAATTATTGCAAAACAAAAAATAGATATTCAATACATTCTTATTGAAGTATTGAATTTAATGTTTTTTGTTAGTATTAGTATTGATTTGATTTTGGTTTGCGCTTTTGTTAGCATTACTTAAATTACTAATGTTAGTGGCTATAAAACTTATTGGAACATTCAAAAGTTCTGAGTGCAACTTTGAAATAATACCTTAAAAGCTAAAATTATGAATATTGTTACAAAATATTTATAAATTACATCACAATAAATATATTTATATATAAAAAATTTATATGTGTAATGTCGGGTTGGTTTGATTTCGGTTTGACTTTCTTTAATTAAAACCAAACCAAACCATTATGGTCGAATTTTTTTTCCAACACCAAATTATAGTCGGGTTTTTTTTCTCGGGTTAACTCGGATTATCGGGTTTGTACGGTTTGTCGTTTTCCTTTGTACAACCCTAGCGTGAAACCTGGGATTATAGCTAGATAAATCATTGTATTCGACTGTATTCACGGCGTGAAACAAGGGATTCAATTAACATAATAGACACCTATATAACTCAACAAACTCAATTATAACATATAAATTTTGTATTTCCAGTTATAAAAAATATTCTCAACAGAAAAATACCCCAAAAATATAGCAATCTTCAGAAAGATTATATAATACATCTGAATACATAAATTATATTAATTAAAAAACATCTGAATACATTCATGGCATATAGCGAGATAGTAAATACAATGAAATAAATAGAACACAGCGGGATATATTGAAATACAATGAAAAAAAAGATAATGAATACAATGAAATATATAAAATACAGCGAGATACATTGAATTACAATGGAAAAAAATGAATACAATGAAATACATAAAAATACAGCGTGATACGTTAAAAATATACTAAAATATATTAACAAAAAATCAAGTTGCTCATCCCCAAACTCCGCCGTCTTTGTTCAAGAACAAACCCTAATTTCTGGTGAATCCGCCGTCGAGCAAAAACCCTCGCGAATGAAGACAAATCATTCTTGAATGGAAGCAGGAACAACATCATTGGACGAGAAGAAAAGGAGTGTACATATAAATTGCCGTCGCTACCTTCTTTGCTATCCCTAAGAATTACGATCACATGACTTATCATTGAAACCCGATCACTATCTTGGAAAATAGGTATTACAGAGATGTTGGAGCAACACCATTATGGCCAATGTCAAGTGGCAATCATAATTCCCATAGTTATTAGTACGACAAGCCTAGAGAAGAATAGTTTAGGGATGGAGAATGACATGTATCAAAGTAGAGAGAGAAAAGAAATAGTGTAACCGGATAACGTATTTAGTTGCTTAGGGATATAAAGTAACCAAAACTAGATATTTTGCTATAAACATTAAAAGGTATCTAAGAATATTTTTTTTTTACATGGTATTTATTAAGACGTTAACATTTGCTATAGGAGGTAAAAAGTCCTAAAATTTAAACCTTCCAAATAAAATTACATATAATCATTAGATATCAATTAAAAAGCATGACAAAAATTATTTCTCATATCTCGTAGTGGATAACATGTTTTTTTATATATATTTGTAACAACCAAATACCTTGATCTTCGTACTTGCATTTTATTCTGTGGTCAATATTAAAGAATAATAAACATATCACGTAATATGTCTTGTTTAAGCATTTTGTTTTAACAAAATTTGACTACCACTTTATGTTTTAAGTCAAAATCGAATAAGTCTTATCCTTCTCATTTTAAAAAAGAAATCTCTCTTTAATATTTGCGTATAATAATTGCATTAATCATTACTTTGTATTGTTATATTATCATGTGATAATTTATTAGCTTACTAATTGACATAATAATTTGCTTATTATCCATATGATAAACATATATAAATATAAATTTTTTATTCCTAAAGTTTAATGTAGTTTTATACTTTTATCCTAACTATTTCGTCATTTAACTTTATTAATAATATTTATGAGTATTATTTAATATACTTATCCTTAATTCAAAGTATACTCTCACGCTATCTTTAATTTTCTATTTATATATGTTTATTCATATTGTGAAATTTTAATTAGTTTTTTTTCTATTAATATTTACCAATAAACAAAATATGTAGTATCACATTATACACTTACCATGTTTACAATGGATTTTAAATTTGTTATCGTGAGTTTTTTTTGTGAGTTAACGTGGGTTAAAATCTAATTCTAAGTTTTTGAAGTTTTAATTTCTAATGTGTTCTGTATGTGGCTTTTTTTATTATGCCATATGGATGAATTAATTATTAGTTAATACGTTATATTTGGCTAATTTTAAGGCTGTCACTTGGTTTAAGGAGAGGGTCTTTTTTCTTTTCTTTTAATAATAGATAGATGAGTTGTAAGTAATTAGTATTAAAAACAAATTATTACCTCCTATAGTAAAGGTATGCACCCTATTTATTATAAACCAAAATTATTTTAAAATATTATTTTCTATATATAGCTACATTTTATATTTTATAGCAAAATAAGTATTTATGGTATATACTACCGTTGAGGCATGAAATACGCTATATGTTTTTCCTCTCTCTTAAACAGCTGGACATACCTATCTTTAGGGTGATTGTCATTATTGTATTCATGAATTCATGACGCGAATACATATGAATACATGCGCGTACACCTAGATTGTCCTGATTTTAGGCACTTTTTAGTGTTGTATTCATGAATACAGCAACGCAAATACATGCGCGTATAGCATGACAGCCCTGATTTTAGGCGTTTTTGTTGTTGTATTCATGAATACATGGCGCGAATACATGTGAATACATGCACAGATAGCTGGACTGCTACGATTTTAGGCGCTTTTACTGATGTATCATAAATATAGCAGCGCGAATACATGTGAATACATGCGCGTGGAGCTGGGCTACCCTGATTTTTAGGCTTTTTTATTGTTGTATTCATAAATACAACAACGCAAATACAGCGAGTACACTATATTAACAATTGAATATAACTATAAAAAATAATTATACATATAATACCAACAAATAGTTAATTATAATAGTCACTAAACAATAATGGTTTCTTAAAATACCTCCTTTGAAAATAGTGTTAACTCTAGGAGTGAACCATATAGATTCATGGGTTTCGTCTATAACCCAATTTTGGTATTTGAGTTGATTTGTGTGTTGGTTGACTTGACCATGTCTGACCTGTTTGACCGAGGATTTGGCTTTGACCTAAAACACAAATTCGGGCAATGATTTCCTTTTTATTGCATTAATATCATGGACTATCATCAACCGTTTGTTCTTGTGGTTTTTCCCCTATTGCTTCTAGCATATAAGAAATGTCAAGAAATCTAGCCTAAATAACATTTTCTTTCTTCTTCGTTTTTGGTTAGGGAAGTAAGTGCAATAAAAGCTTGCGTCTAATTTAAATTATAAAAGGTCATCCTTTAAAGCTAGTTTTATCGCTTTCATATTAAAAAAATAAAGTACATAATTTACCCATTGACCTTGCATCAAAATCCCTATTACACACATCTCCACAATGAAAAATTTTTTACACAACCAACCATTGCCGAGTGTTTCTAAGATACACTGCTTTTTTTTCACCAGATTTTCAGAGTATGTATATTGTCACGCGCCAATAAAGTCGTGACATGTGTCACTGACTAATAATAGAAAGATAGCACTTAAAATTACAATTATATCCATATCTTCTTTATCCTGTCCACCATAACTGTCATCACCATGCCTTCAATTTCTTGCTCTTTTGATTTCTACAACTAAAGCAACAAGGTAATAATAATAATAATAATAATAATAATAAAGATTAATGTGCATTTTTTGGTGAAGAAGATTAAGAATTTTAAACTTTAATTATTTGTAAATTTATCCACTAACAAATTTAAAGAATATGCTTATTCATAAAAGCTTGAGGTAAGCTTTAATGGCGAAAGATACTTTTGAAAAATCCACCATTACGAAAAATTCAACTTAACTATGACAAAAGCTCAAGTTAAGCTTTTCTAAAAAAGAATGAATTTTCTGCACATATACCTGAGCCCAGCCTTAATGGTTGGTGCCTTGGTGGAGCTACAGAGAGTTTAATTGTTGAATTCTAATTATAATTTCTTAACAAAAAATCTACAAAACTAAAGACTAATGACCACCAAGAAGAGATATGAAAAATCTCTGTCGGTCTATTTGGGAAGAGTAGATCGGGTAGAGAGAAGTGCGTCTAATTAAGTGTCAAGTAGCAGCCATGGTAGGTTTGGTGGTTTTTAAGAAGGAAGAAGATGACCCTATTTTTTTTTTTAAACTAAGAAATTGACATCTGTTACAAAAGTTCTCATGTTCACGCGCTTCATTTGATTGTAAAGATACGCACTGACCATGCAGGCAAAGTGGTATGTGTTAGACATACTCTACAAAGATTAGGTATGTAAAAGATTGTCCGTGAAGGAAAGGTACGTAAACAGTAATTTGAGTGCAAGATCAATGAGTAAACTATATATTTTGCCTATTAAAAATCAAACTAAGAGAGATAAATATAATATTTTAAACCTCAGTAAAGGTAAGTATTACAAAGGCAAACTTAAAAAGTAGGTCTATGTAATTATACTTTTTAAAAAGAGGCACACTAGGGTTGCAACGATACGAAGGTGACTCATTTCTATTGCAAAACAACAAAAAAGATATTCTAAAAGACAAAAAATTCTTACAGTATTAATTTTCATTATAAAATCAATAGAAGTTATTGTCACACCTCCTTTCGGCGCTACCCGCGAGGGCGCGATGGAGTTTTTCCAATCAAGGACAATCGAAACGGAATTTATTTAATTAATTAAGAGTCGCCACTTGGGAGATTTAAGGTGTCCCAAGTCACCGGTTGAATCCCGAATCGAGGAAAAGATTGACTCTGTATTATAGTCCGTGAACCAGAAATTCAGATAAGGAATTCTGTTAACCCGGGAGAAGGTGTTAGGCACTCCCGGGTTCCGTGGTTTTAGCACGATCGCTCAACTGCGATTTTTGCTTTCATCTGATTTCTCTATATATTTCAATTATGTGTTTTTAATGTTCCGCTTATCAATTTTAGAAGAATTGCGACGTCACGAAAACACTTTTTGAGTCACACCGCAACCAGTACGCCTGTGACTTTAATGTATTTCAGTTTCGCCGAGAGTAAGATTTGGGTCACATAAATGCGCACCCGAGTTTAGGAATGTAGATTATTAAAGTACACGCCTAAATCAACTAACGCGTTTGTACTTTGCGAGGGCCATGAAATTTGCTAAATGGAACGCCTCGAATTCTAAAGAGTTTTAAAAAATTAATTAAGCGAAGGTCATGCATTTGAGATTTATTTAACACGGCACAGCTCAAATTATTTCAAAATAAAGTATTAACTAAAATAAACCATATTGTATACAGTTCTGTTAAACATTCCAAATAAGTTTTTAGCTAAACCAATAGATCATGAAGATCAAGATGCTTTCGGATAAAACAATTCACCAACTTGTCCTTTCCTGTTGGACACGCATGGGAAATGGTTTTGATTACCATTTTCTGTTCTCATACGAACAAAATCGTGCACTGTGTCTTTCCAAACTGTAGAGGCTCACCAGGTATTATTTTCACTATTACTCTGCTTCCATCATTGTTATTTTCTTTACATTTTGTTCTAAAACACATTGATACTAAAAAATGTGAAATTAAAATCCTAAATGCAAATGCATATATTTTTTTTCTATTTTTTATATTAATTTTCATGCAACTAATTAATATGAATTGTAAAAATAAGGAAAAACTATTTATTTTGAATTTTATGGGAATAACTCATATATTGGGTAAATATCACGTGCTCACAGTTATTACGAGGAGCTTGGGGACAAAGGCGGGGACAAGAAGTTGTATCGCCAAGGTGAGAAAGAGGAAAGCCCGTGATTTAGATCAAGTCAAGTGCATCAAGGACGAGGATGACAAAGTATCGATGGACGAGTCACTTATTAGGAGAAGACGGAAAAGATACTTTCATAAACTGTTGAACGAGGAGGGCGACAGACATATTGTGCTGGCTCAGTTGGAGCACTCTGAGAGTCGGCGGATTACGGTAGAGGACGTGTAAGGGGCAATGCGTAATATGTTCAATGGCAGAGCGACGGAGCCAGACGAAATTCTGGTGAAATTCTGGAAGAGCGCGGGCGAGCAGGCTTGGAGTGGCTCATTAGGTTGTTTAATGTTAATTTTAAGACGAAGAAGATGCCCGAAGAATGGGGGTAGAGTACGATGGTTCCGCTTTACAAGAACAAGGGTGACATCCAAAATTGCAACAATTATAGGGGTATCAAGTTGTTGAGTCATGCTATGAAGGTTAGGGAGAGGGTGGTGGAGGCTAGGGTGAGGAGGTGCATGTCTATTTCCGAGAATTATTTTGGATTCATGCCGGGGTTATGAAAGTGATTCATCTGGTAAGGAGATTAGTGGAGCAGTATAGGGAGAGAAAGAAGGCCTTGCATATGGTATTTATTAACCTTGAGAAAGCGTACGATAAAGTCCCGAAGGAGGTCCTGTGGAGGTGTTTGGAGGCTAGCGGTGTTCCGGTAGTGTACATTAGGATGATTACGGATATGTATGATAATGCAAAGACTCGAATGAGGACTATGAGTGATGACTCAGAGCATTTTCCTGTGTTGATTGGGTTGCACCAGGGAATGACTCTTAGCTCATTTTTATTTTCCTTTGGCGATGGATGTGCTATTACGACACATCCAAGGGGAGGTGCCTTGGTGCATGCTATTTGACAATGATATAGTGTTGATTGAAGTGACCCGAAGTGGAGTTAACGCAAGGTTGGAAGTTTGGAGACAAATCTTGGAGTCTAAAGGTTTCAAATTGAGTAGAACCAAAACAGAATACTTGGAGTGCAAATTCAGCGATGGGACCCATGAAGCAGACGTCGATGTAAAGCTTGATGCTCAAGTTATCCCCAAGAGAGCAAGTTTTAAGTATTTCGTGGCTATCATCCAATGTAACGGAGAGATTGACAAATATGTCGCATATCGCATCGGAGTGGGGTGGATGAAATAGAGGTTTGCTTCCGGTATTTTATGTGATAAGAAAGTGTTGCCAAGACTTAAAGGTAAGTTTTATAGAATAGAGGTTCAACAGACTATGCTGTTTGGGATGAGTGTTTGCCAGTCAAGAACTCCCACGTGTAGAAGATGAAAGTAGCAGAGATGAGAATTTTGAGTTGTATATGTGGGTGTACCAGGAGGGATAAGATTAAGAATAAAGCAATCTAGAATAGAGTGGGAGTAGCCTCTGTGGAAGACAAGATGCGAGAGTCGAGGCTGAGATGGTTTGGACATGTTAAGAGAAGAAGCATTGATGCTCATGTTAGGAAGTATGAGAGGTTGGCCATGGAGAGTTTGCGAAGAGGCCGCGATAAGCCTAAGAAATATTGGGGATAGGTGATTAGACAGGACATGGCGCTGCTTAAGCTCAACTGAGGACATGACCCTTGATAGGATGATGTGAAAGTCGAGGATGAAATCCAATAGCGACCAAACTCTAAAAGGAAGACTGGAGCATTTTCCGGCGACAAACAAACGAACCAATGACAGGAGACATCAAACGACGCCTCGACGAAACTCGAACCCCTTGACGAAACGACCAGGACCGTGAATGAGATTTAAGCCGAAAAATTTCGCCGGAAATCTCGTCGAACTCAGATCGGACTGCCTCGACTCGACTATTCGACTGGAAATGGAATTCAGGTGATAAAGGTTGGGGTTTTGATATATTCTGGATGAAATTAAACACTCTAGAGCCAATATTCATGAATGGTTTGAATAGTCATAGTGTTTCAAAGGTACCAGGCAGAGAGGTTTTAGTATTTTGGTTATCGATATCCCATCCCCGTTTTTTTTTTTTAAATGAAAGAGATGAACTCAACAGTGTCTCTCCAGTGTAGTACGCAGCGTCACAACTCGAAAAATCCCATGTGATGGCCACCAGATCGTGTACCATGCCTGTACCATCTTCCATTATTAAAATGAGAAGCATCTTTGGCCCATGCTTTGATCTTGAGCGTGCGTGATTTCCTCTAGGGAATGCATTGAATGTACAAGATTTCTCTAGGAATTGTTGCATTGAAAAGGCAGACAATGGTACATGTCCCTTCTTTAATAGTTTTGAATTTTACTCCCAAGGTAAAGCACATGCGTGCCAGCATCAGTGGACATCTGCATGTGTGCACCTCCAAATTCCAATTAGTTTGACACGCCTGGGAATTGGTTTTGAATAAACAATTCCAATGGAATGTGAATAAACAAATCCAACCCAACATATATGATAAAACAATTCACCAAGTTGTCCTTTCCTGTTGGACACGTATGGGAAATGGTTTTGATTACCATTTTCTGTTCTCATACGAACAAAATCGTGCACTGTGTCTTTCCAAACTGTAGAGGCTCACCAGGTATTATTTTCACTATTACTCTGCTTCCATCATTGTTATTTTCTTTACATTTTGTTCTAAAACACATTGATACTAAAAAATGTGAAATTAAAATCCTAAATGCAAATGCATATATTTTTTTCTATTTTTTATATTAATTTTCATGCAACTAATTAATATGAATTGTAAAAATAAGGAAAAACTATTTATTTTGAATTTTATGGGAATAACTCATATATTGGGTAAATATCACGTGCTCACAGCTGCCCCTCTTTGCTCGGGAACACGAAGAGTTTCCGTGCAAAGATAAGTGAGCAACTATGAACGATTTTTTTACCCGTTCGAGTATTCCGTTGTGAAGCATTTTGAAAAGCTTTGACCGCACCCTGCTTCAGAGGTTGCCTACATATCCTGGGCTGAACAGGAATCATGTCAGTGTAGTTCGGGAGTGATGGAGTATCGAGGTTGAGAGTCGAGGTTCCGTCCGAGGCTCCGGTCCGCTGTCCCGTTATTACATCAAAATTGAAAAAGACTAACTAAGCCTATCAGCTACTAGTTACAAGATTCCTATCTATAAGTCTTCTGAAGCTTGATCTTGAGTATTGGTTGGTGCTTCATACGGACTCTAAATTTGAACCTTGATACTTGCTAGTTGTAGGTGCTGCTTTTCGGATCAAGACCAGGTATGCAGTGCTTGTGACCTCGGCCATGTCTTGAGCACACCACATCTTTCATCGATTTCTGCACTTGGATTAACTTCTTGCCTTTTTCTCTCATTGTGACTGACTTCTGTTGATCATCTCGGACCGTTGACTCGCATTCTGGTCGCAAGTTTCTTTTGTTGCTAACTTGCATTGCACTCCGAAGTGAATTCCCTTACTTGTGATCTTCGAGTTATTCTCCTTCGAAGTCTGAATCTATCTTTTCTGATCCTTGTTGCCTTCCTTCTGATTCATGCTGGGGATTTCCGTTACACTCTGTCACTTTTTGATTGTTCACTATCCTTATCCAATCTTGGAAACTGAGATGCCGTTCTGCTTTTCTGGCGGGCTCCTGACTTTAACGACAAACTCTGATCATAAATCACCATTCCATTCTTCAGGCGGGCACCTGATTACCAAAACTTGAAATGTATTGATCGAATGATTACCATCTCAGGAGAAAAAATTCATCTGACTAAGATTTTGATATCTTAGGAGAAAGATTCATTAGACTAAGATTTCGACGCTAGGAGATAATTCTTCAGACTAGGTCTAAGTTGTTGTGATCTTAGGAGAAAGATTCATCAGACTGAGATTTTGATATCTTAGGAGAAAGATTCATCAGACTAAGATTTCAACGCTAGGAGATAATTCCTCAGACTAGGTCTAAATTGATGTCTTACTTGAAATCTTCCAATTGTTGCTTCCTTCTTCTTGTTGCTTTCATCTAAAACCTCTAATTGTTGTTTTTCACTTCCTATTAAACTATCTGTAACTATAACTTCAAAAACTAA
Source organism: Nicotiana noctiflora (assembly GCA_032618575.1). NCBI lineage: Eukaryota > Viridiplantae > Streptophyta > Magnoliopsida > Solanales > Solanaceae > Nicotiana > Nicotiana noctiflora. Next base: position 62,018 of record JASVEL010010322.1, read on the forward strand.
ATCGCCACTCCATTCTTCAGGCGGGCTCCCTGACTTCAACTACAACTTCAAAACTAAATCGCCACTCCATTCTTCAGGCGGGCTCCCTGACTTCAACTACAACTTCAAAATAAGTCGCCACTCCATTCTTCAGGCGGGCTCCCTGACTTCAACTATAACTCAAAATAAATCGCCACTCCGTTCTTCGGGCGGGCTCCCTAACTTCAGCTACAACTTCAAAATAAATTGCCACTCCATTCTTCAGGCGGGCTCCCTGACTTCAACTATAACTTCAAAACTAAATCGCCACTCCATTCTTCAGGCGGGCTCCCTAACTTCAACTACCACTTCAAAATAAATCGCAACTCCATTCTTCAGGCGGGCTCCCTCACTTCAACTATGACTCAAAATAAATCGTCACTCCGTTCTTCAGGCGGGCTCCCTGACTTCAGCTACAACTTCAAAATAAATTGCCACTCCATTCTTCAGGTGGGCTCCCTGACTTCAACTACCACTTCAAAATAAATCGCCACTCCATTCTTCAGGCGGGCTCCCTGACTTCAACTACAACTTCAAAATAAATCGCCACTCCATTCTTCAAGCGGGCTCCCTGACTTCAACTACAACTTCAAAATAAATCGCCACTCCATTCTTCAGGCGGGCTCCATGACTTCAACTACGACTCACTAATTTCATCCCATCCTTATCGCCTTCCTTTGTTTCTTGTACCATTTTCTTCTTCCTGCATCGTCTCTTGGGCCATCCTTTCTTCTGAATTACCTTGTTTCGGAATTGCTTTCCTCCCGGGTCATGTTATTTTCTCTTGACTGCTGGGGACATCTTTGAATTGATTACTTACCTGCTGGGGATAATGCTGCTGGGGAAATCTTCTTTATTTCCTCCTTTTCTACTTCCTTCAAAACCTATCTCCCGAAATCGCTGGGGATTGAAATGTCATCAGCTGGGGATTACCCTGTCCGGGGATCCCTTTTCCTTCTTCCTCTTTCCAAACCTCCTTCGGAGCTCGCGCTTCGCTCCCTTGAAAACTTGTAGGATATAATGCTGCCGGGGAAATCTCGAAATTAGTGTTTCATTTTTCCGAGAACTGCTGGGGGTGATACCGGCCTCTTGCCTTTCTGAACGCAAGCTTCCTCGTTTTGTCCTGTCTGCTGGGGGTATAATTTCCTCTATCACAACTTGTTGTTTTCTTTCTTTCAAAGCTGCTGGGGATAACCGGGTTCAAAGATCATTTCCTCGTGTTATCTGGCTTCTTTCCCCAACCGGGTATTTGGTTTCGAGAAAATTTTCGCAACGGGAGAAAATTTTCTGCCCCAGTTTGAGAATCTTCTTCGTGGCATGCTTTTCCGCCAACAACCCTTCTTTTTCCTGTTTCAAATCAAAGAAAAATTGGTTAGTTTTAAAATGTGGTGGCTGGTTGTGGTGCTCCTGCTGGGGATGGTTCTCCTCTTCTTTCCCTGCTCTGCGTTTCATTGTCAGACCCTGCCGGGGATGTTATCATTTGATGATATTCATGCTGGGGATAGTTTTCTCCTTTCTTGCTTCCCCGCCTTCCTTGACGACTCTTTATTCGCGAACCTTTCCACGTGGTTTTCCACCGACCACCCGAATTCCTATAATAGTGACCCTTCGTGAAGACCTTGCATGTTTTATTGGTGAACCATTTTCTTTGTTCACCCTTGTCACTGAAAATACCTTTCTGCTGGGGATATCTCCCCTTCTTTGGCGGCATATCTAAGGAATGGGCATTTCCCGACCTTTGAGTCTCATCGGCCTTGGCCTCGAGGTCATTAACCTTCATTGAGATATCCCTTTTCACACCGATCCACCCCTTTGTCGATTTCCTATTGCTGGGGAATATCCTTCTGGACACCGGCTTTGCGCTTAATCCCTCCTCACTTATACCACTTGGGTGTACCAATCAAATTCCGTCTTGCATAATTGGAAAGCTGATGGAAAATTTTGAAGTCATTTCTTACAAACAGACTCTATTGGGGAATTTTTTATGAAAGGAGAAAGATAAAAGGAAACAGAATAAAAGACAAAAAACGAGGATGACTCTCTAAAAAGAAAAAATTATAAAATAACCCTATCAAACGTGGATACCAACTCTAATGGACATGACATGCACATATAGCCTACCATCCGTCGTTAAACCGCATTTTGTAATCTTCTCCTGGGGCTTTACTATCTCATTTCCAACCTTCGTTCGACTTGTAGTGCCCGAGGGGTTTTCACTACCAAGCCTCTCTCATTTCGGTTTTCTCTCAGCTTTCATCGCCTTATGGTGCCTGTGAAGGTTTTCACCGCTAAGACTCTCTCATTTGTGTTACTTTTCCGCTGGGGATTGGTGGTGCTACTGCTAAGATTCTCTCATATTTCTTCTGCTGCAGATCTGAGTCTTTTCTGATGGGAATCAGAGTGTTATGTTTTGATAAGACTTCTCTCATTTGCCTGACTTGGCCTCTTTTAAAGATTGGTCAAAAGATCTTGCTTTGGACCGTAATGTGGATTTGGATAAGGCTAGAAAGAAATGGTATTAAAGGCTCCAAATAAAACAAATTGGGTTCAAAATTACATCCTTCGGAATCGTATATTTTCCTTACATAAACACTTTTTTTTTTACTGCCCCTATTTCTTGCTTGGGGATTTTTTGTTTTTATTTACACTATGACCGAGCTGCGAAGCGCCTACGTATCCTCTTTGAGGAATCAGGTCAAACGTAGTTCCCAATTCCTTTTTTTTCAAGTTTCTTTTTTCACACATTTTTCTTTTTCTTTTCTTTATCTCTTTTTGTTGTTTTCTTTTTCTTTACTTTTTTCTTTATCCCTTTCTTTTCTTACCTTTCAAACTTGTTGTTTCTAGTCTTTGCAACTAATTCCGAAGGAGGGGTATGAAAGAATTTAAAATAAGGCTCAAAGGGTTGACGATGGATAAAGTATTTGGATAGCTGAACAAAATGCCTTCGTCATTCCAATCTTCAAAACATGCCAAGTGTAAACAACATAATTAACGTTCGTCATATCTTTAAAGCACTGTTGGGCAACACTCTCATTTTCATTATTATGAACGACCCCATGTCAATTTTGGCAGCTTGCCTTTATCGGTTTTCTTTTACTTGCCCCAGTCTCTCATGACTCAGGTTTCAAATAATCTCAAACCGTTCTTACTTCATTTAAATATCTCGATCACCTCCCAATGGTTTTGTGATTAACTTTTAAGATCGGGCCAGAACTATGCGCGCACGTCATGTCACTAGAGCTAGCAGAAAAAGAACTATAGGAAGGAGAGGACTAAATAACACAAAATGTCTAGAAATAATATAAAATAGGCCATTGTATTAACCGATAAAACAACGACTCGAAAAAAACAAAACTGGGATACAATACTTAGAACGAACCTAGACCCCTTTAGATGAGACACTAAGATCAAAAGAAAAATACAATGATAAAAGGTTTGAGCCACACAACAACATTCGGATTACCATTCTGAAATAACTCGGACAAATAGAAATGACAACAAAATACGCCACCACAAATGACTCTCCAATTGATAAGCCTGACATTTAGCCACGAATTTGATTATCAGAACTACTATGGCCTTCTCCCATTTCAGTCGGCAAATTCCCGAGTGGATTCTCATATTCCGTGTCACCAGGCATCACCGCCAGAAAGTGTGTATCATCAGGTGCAGGTGACGGATTCAGCGCGATATTCTGGGTGTCACTGTTATGAATCACAATCAATCTTTCTTGGATCATCCTTTCTATTTCCCTTTTCAAATCCCGACAACTTTCCATGTTGTGCCCCTGGGCATGGGAATGGTATTCACACCTTTTAGATGGGTCAAAGCTCCTTGCACGTGGGTCCACATGATTTGGAGGGATGGGTGCAATTATGTCCTATTGCTTTAACTTCTCAAATAAGCTTGAATAGGAAACTCCTACTGGTGTGAAATTATCCTTCAACTTCGGTTCCCTTCTATACCCTTGGTTTGGAAGTGGGTTATAAGGTATTTGGAAATTTTGCAGAGGTTGGTAGAGATTTTGTGATGCTCGTGCTCGCTTTCTTGGATGATTTGATGGCTGAATAACATACTGGGTGGATCAACTGAGTATGGTGGGTTCGGAGGTGGATAGTAATGCTCAGGGGAGTTATGGAAAACCTGTCGAGACATCGCATACCGTCGAGGTGTTCTTCTGGAACCTTTTCTTGACCCCGATATCATCATGACTTCTTCATCCCTCTCATTCGTGTCACTAGATTCAAATTGGACAGCCTGAGCTGCAGCCTTGAGAGCCGCTTGACTTATAATTCTGCCCGTCTTAAGACCGTTCTCTACCATTTCTCCCATTTTGATTACATCCAAGAAGGATTGACCAACCGCAGACATCATGTTCTGAAAATAATCCGGCTCTTGAGCCTGAAGGAAGACAGTGATTAACTCATGGTCATCCATGGGTGGCTCAACACGAGTCGCTTGCTCTCTCCATTTAAGGGCATATTCCCTGAAACTTTCACTTGATTTCTTCTTCAGATTTGAAAGGAAAATGCGGTCTGGGGCAATGTCAATGTTGTATTGGAATTGTTTGACAAAGGCTTGTGCCATGTCGTTCCAGACGTGCCAGCGAGATGCATCTTGATCCCAAAACCATTCAGAGGCTACTCCTGTAAGACTTTCCCCAAAGTCAGCTATTAACAATTCTTCATTTCTTCCCAGACTTCTTAGTTGATTGCAATACCTTTTCAAGTGGGCTATTGGGTGTCCATGTCCATCGTACTTTTCAAATTTGGGAATCTTGAAACCAGGTGGTAAGTGGACATCGGGAAACAAGCATAGATCTTTGAAAGCCACACTTTTTTGACCTACCAACCCGTGCGTGTTTTTCAACCGATGTTCTAATTTCTTCAATCTTTGGGCCATTTGTTCCTGTACCTTCTTTCGGGTAGGCTTCTCAATGTTTGCAGGAAGGTCGTGAGAGTGGTACTGTTCTTGCTGTATAGCAAATTGTGACTCATGAGAAAGTTGTCCCTGGCCATTGGACCATGCTTGGCGCATTTTGGTCATTTGTTGTTTCACTGTTCTATTTTCCTCAACCACAGCAGACCCTTGTTGAACTTTCTGACCCTGAGTCTCTTGAGCACTTGTAACAACTCCGATGTCGGTTATCATTTTCCTTGAATCTTGCTTTCCAATTTACCACAACCAACCACCTCAACTTTCTGGATTAACAAAACGAAACCACCGGGTTAGCGTTAAGGTATTCCGCTTATTGATTTCCTTTGTTTTTCTGCTATTTTCTTTTCTTTTTCCTTTTTGTGGTTTTTTCATTTTTTCCTTTTTTTTTCTTTTTATAGTTTTTTCATTTTTTTTTTGGTTATGGATATGGTCGAATCCTATGTGGATTGCCTACGTATCATGACCCCGCATGAATCAGACCGAGCGTAGTTCTTGCAAATTAATGCAAGAAATAAAGAGATGTTTATTTGATTATATTTTTTTTGAATAAAAAATTGTACAAGCCGACCCCAACTACAAACTTGTGTAGGAGATTTCTACAAGCAGAAGAATATTTTTTGGTGTCAATTATGACTATTTCTACAAAATTGGCCACATAATGGCTTATTTGACAAAATGACTATTTTTGCAGGATTTATTTAAGAAAGATAAACTTGAAATTTTTTTTTTCTTGTGGCTTATGGGGCATCGTTCGGCATCACCATAAACCAACACAAGACTATTTTTCATAAATTGGCCATGTAATGGCTTATTTAGACAAAGTGGCTCTTTTTGCAAAATTTTATTTAAGAATATGCAAATTCAAATTTTTTTATCCTGGGGCCTATGGGGCATCGTTCAGCACCGACACAGGCCAACACAAGACTGAGGAATTAAAAATGCAAAAATATGGCTATTTCAGCAAAATTCCGGCCATGTAATGGCTTATTTGATAAAGTGGTTATTTTTGTAAAGTTGAGTGATGACTCAAAACTTGATTTTTTTTTGCGGATACATCCTTTCGCATTTCCGCGAGGGAATATTTCCAGGCTGTGTCCAAAATTATTTACAAATGACTCAAAGTGGCTATTCTTGCAAAAACGGCCTTCCGACGTCCTTTTGAGGGACATTCGGCTTATTTTAAGCAAGAATAGCATTACCCGACTTATTTATAACAAAAATAAAAATTTTGACATTTTTTGGTTATTTTTGCAAAAAGGGTGTGAACCCTGACTTGATTTTGCGGCTATGGCTTGCAACATTTCCACAAGGAATATTTCAAGGTTGTGTCCGCAAATTATTAAAGATGATTCAAAGTGGCTATTTTTGCAAAAAACAGCCTTCTGGTGTCCTTTCGGAACATTCGGCTATTTTCAAAAAACAGCATCACTTTCGATTTATTTAAAACTAAATACACATTTTTTGAATTTTTGAAAGGGGTGGTTGGACCCGATGAGGGTTGCCTACGTATCCCACCTAACGGTGAGAATCAAACCTGCGTAGTTCGGTCAGATTAATTAACCAATTATTTCAACAAAATTGTTCTTCCTATTTTTCAAACTTTCAAATTTCGACAACAATTCGTTAATATTTCGATATTTTTCTATTCTAAAATTTTCTCTTTTTTTTTTGTTTTTCAGGAATTTAGCCAATAATAATCTAGAATAAATAAATGCAACATATAACATGCTCGGTCTTTTGATTACCGGGTCACCTGTCCTAGACGGACCCAACCCCTGTGTCGAGTCCCCTAAGTCAGATATGATGCAAATAAACGTCCTAAATCTAGGCTCAATATCCCGATGTTTTCAATGGTACTAGACCGTGTACCCGAGCGGACAACTCGGATCGAGGAGGGGGCTACGTACCGGTGACCCGCGGAGTCAATCGGCTTTGTAACTTATCCGGCCTCTTTTTCTTATTTTTGGTATTGACACTAACAGAAAGGGGAGTCTCAACCAGTAAGCACATCCCCGGAGATAAGAAGAGAAGGGTTTTCGGCACAATTTTTTATATATACAATTCACGTAATATCAAAGCGGTAAACATGTAGCACATTAATCAAAACATATAATGAAATCAGATATAAGCAAAAACAACAATTTAACCGAGCTCGAATTCTTAAACCCTGAACCGAAGTTCTGGGTTACTTTTCCCCAGCAGAGTCGCCAGAGCTGTCACACCTCCTTTCGGCGCTACCCGCGAGGGCGCGATGGAGTTTTTCCAATCAAGGACAATCGAAATGGGATTTATTTAATTAATTCAGAGTCGCCACTTGGGAGATTTAAGGTGTCCCAAGTCACCGGTTGAATCCCGAATCGAGGAAAAGATTGACTCTGTATTACAGTCCGTGAACCAGAAATCCAGATAAGGAATTCTGTTAACCCGGGAGAAGGTGTTAGGCACTCCCGGGTTCCGTGGTTTTAGCACGATCGCTCAACTGCGATTTTTGCTTTCATCTGATTTCTCTATATATTTCAATTATGTGCTTTTAATGTTCCGCTTATCAATTTTAGAAGAATTGCGACGTCACGAAAACACTTTTTGAGTCACACCGCAACTAGTACGCCTGTGACTTTAATGTATTTCAGTTTCGCCGAGAGTAAGATTTGGGTCACATAAATGCGCACCCGAGTTTAGGAATGTAGATTATTAAAGTACACGCCTAAATCAACTAACGCGTTTGTACTTTGCGAGGGCCATGAAATTTGCTAAATGGAACGCCTCGAATTCTAAAGAGTTTTAAAAAATTAATTAAGCGAAGGTCATGCATTTGAGATTTATTTAACATGGCACAGCTCAAATTATTTCAAAATAAAGTATTAACTAAAATAAACCATATTGTATACAATTCTGTTAAACATTCCAAATAAGTTTTTAGCTAAACCAATAGATCATGAAGATCAAGATGCTTTCGGATAATGAATTTCATTAGTAGACACGCAATTAAATATCAGGGTCAATCATCTACCCTAGTATGAGCAACATCAATTTCTCAAAGAAGACAAGATCAAACACAAAGGCAAATAACTATTTTAGCTAAACATGGACAGAAATATCGTTTGAAAATAAAAGAATGTGCAAGAGTTTAGAATTGGACCTCGAGCAACAAAAATCCTCTCTGGTGTATTATAAGAGTTTCCAATTAAATCTTACACAAAGTCGCCAACAGACGGGATGAAATCCAATAGCGACCAAACTCTAAAAGGAAGACTGGAGCATTTTCCGGCGACAAACAAACGAACCAATGACAGGAGACATCAAACGACGCCTCGACGAAACTCGAACCCCTTGACGAAACGACCAGGACCGTGAATGAGATTTAAGCCGAAAAATTTCGCCGGAAATCTCGTCGAACTCAGATCGGACTGCCTCGACTCGACTATTCGACTGGAAATGGAATTCAGGTGATAAAGGTTGGGGTTTTGATATATTCTGGATGAAATTAAACACTCTAGAGCCAATATTCATGAATGGTTTGAATAGCCATAGTGTTTCAAAGATACCAGGCAGAGAGGTTTTAGTATTTTGGTTATCGATATCCCATCCCCGTTTTTTTTTTTAAATGGAAGAGATGAACTCAACAGTGTCTCTCCAGTGTAGTACGCAGCGTCACAACTCGAAAAATCCCATGTGATGGCCACCAGATCGTGTACCATGCCTGTACCATCTTCCATTATTAAAATGAGAAGCATCTTTGGCCCATGCTTTGATCTTGAGCGTGCGTGATTTCCTCTAGGGAATGCATTGAATGTACAAGATTTCTCTGGGAATTGTTGCATTGAAAAGGCAGACAATGGTACATGTCCCTTCTTTAATAGTTTTGAATTTTACTCCCAAGGTAAAGCACATGCGTGCCAGCATCAGTGGACATCTGCATGTGTGCACCTCCAAATTCCAATTAGTTTGACACGCCTGGGAATTGGTTTTGAATAAACAATTCCAATGGAATGTGAATAAACAAATCCAACCCAACATATATGATAAAAAAATTCACCAAGTTGTCCTTTCCTGTTGGACACGCATGGGAAATGGTTTTGATTACCATTTTCTGTTCTCATACGAACAAAATCGTGCACTGTGTCTTTCCAAACTGTAGAGGCTCACCAGGTATTATTTTCACTATTACTCTGCTTCCATCATTGTTATTTTCTTTACATTTTGTTCTAAAACACATTGATACTAAAAAATGTGAAATTAAAATCCTAAATGCAAATGCATATATTTTTTTCTATTTTTTATATTAATTTTCATGCAACTAATTAATATGAATTGTAAAAATAAGGAAAAACTATTTATTTTGAATTTTATGGGAATAACTCATATATTGGGTAAATATCACGTGCTCACAGTTATTACGAGGAGCTTGGGGACAAAGGCGGGGACAAGAAGTTGTATCGCCAAGGTGAGAAAGAGGAAAGCCCGTGATTTAGATCAAGTCAAGTGCATCAAGGACGAGGATGACAAAGTATCGATGGACGAGTCACTTATTAGGAGAAGACGGAAAAGATACTTTCATAAACTGTTGAACGAGGAGGGCGACAGACATATTGTGCTGGCTCAGTTGGAGCACTCTGAGAGTCGGCGGATTACGGTAGAGGACGTGTAAGGGGCAATGCGTAATATATTCAATGGCAGAGCGACGGAGCCAGACGAAATTCTGGTGAAATTCTGGAAGAGCGCGGGCGAGCAGGCTTGGAGTGGCTCATTAGGTTGTTTAATGTTAATTTTAAGACGAAGAAGATGCCCGAAGAATGGGGGTAGAGTACGATGGTTCCGCTTTACAAGAACAAGGGTGACATCCAAAATTGCAACAATTATAGGGGTATCAAGTTTGTTGAGTCATACTATGAAGGTTAGGGAGAGGGTGGTGGAGGCTAGGGTGAGGAGGTGCGTGTCTATTTCCGAGAATTATTTTGGATTCATGCCGGGGTTATGAAAGTGATTCATCTGGTAAGGAGATTAGTGGAGCAGTATAGGGAGAGAAAGAAGGCCTTGCATATGGTATTTATTGACCTTGAGAAAGCGTACGATAAAGTCCCGAAGGAGGTCCTGTGGAGGTGTTTGGAGGCTAGCGGTGTTCCGGTAGTGTACATTAGGATGATTACGGATATGTATGATAATGCAAAGACTCGAATGAGGACTATGAGTGATGACTCAGAGCATTTTCCTGTGTTGATTGGGTTGCACCAGGGAATGACTCTTAGCTCATTTTTATTTTCCTTTGGCGATGGATGTGCTATTACGACACATCCAAGGGGAGGTGCCTTGGTGCATGCTATTTGACGATGATATAGTGTTGATTGAAGTGACCCGAAGTGGAGTTAACGCAAGGTTGGAAGTTTGGAGACAAATCTTGGAGTCTAAAGGTTTCAAATTGAGTAGAACCAAAACAGAATACTTGGAGTGCAAATTCAGCGATGGGACCCATGAAGCAGACGTCGATGTAAAGCTTGATGCTCAAGTTATCCCCAAGAGAGCAAGTTTTAAGTATTTCGTGGCTATCATCCAATGTAACGGAGAGATTGACAAATATGTCGCATATCGCATCGGAGTGGGGTGGATGAAATAGAGGTTTGCTTCCGGTATTTTATGTGATAAGAAAGTGCTGCCAAGACTTAAAGGTAAGTTTTATAGAATAGAGGTTCAACAGACTATGCTGTTTGGGATGAGTGTTTGCCAGTCAAGAACTCCCACGTGTAGAAGATGAAAGTAGCAGAGATGAGAATTTTGAGTTGTATATGTGGGTGTACCAGGAGGGATAAGATTAAGAATAAAGCAATCTAGAATAGAGTGGGAGTAGCCTCTGTGGAAGACAAGATGCGAGAGTCGAGGCTGAGATGGTTTGGACATGTTAAGAGAAGAAGCATTGATGCTCATGTTAGGAAGTATGAGAGGTTGGCCATGGAGAGTTTGCGAAGAGGCCGCGATAAGCCTAAGAAATATTGGGGATAGGTGATTAGACAGGACATGGCGCTGCTTAAGCTCAACTGAGGACATGACCCTTGATAGGATGATGTGAAAGTCGAGGATTAAGATAGAAGGTTAGTGAGAAGTTTTTAGTTGCTCACCGATAGTCTTAATAGCACGCATATCCCTTCATATTCTTAGATTTTTTTTGCGTTATGTGGTTTTGTTCGCTTCAGATATTATATTCTCTGTTGCTATTATTTGGTACTACTTATCCTTTATCTCTCCCTTTTTCTTCTCTCTTCCTTCTTTTTTTTCGTACTCTTCCTGAACCGAAGGTCTATTGGTAACAACCTCTGTACCTGCATTAGATAGGGGTAAGGTCTGCGTACATACTATCCTCCCAATACTACAATTATTGGGAATATACTGAGTTTTTTATTGTAAAAAATTAATAAACTTTGCATGAACCTTAATGTTAAAAGATTTTTTTGGTAGATATTAAAAGATAATCAAGGATACATGCAACCTCCACAACCCCATCCACCCACCAACCATTCTCTTCCACGTAATAGAATTTCACTCCTTATACTCTATACAACCACATCCCCTTCTACTCATGTCCAACACATTAAATACCCCCCCTCCCCAAAGCTCCCCTTTTCAAACTTAACACTGATGGCTTATTCAATCCGCACACGCTGCAAGCATCAGCTGGAGGAGTTATCCGAAATCACCAAGGACAATGTATTCGAGGCTTCAATGTGCCAATGGTTTGCTCTACTGCTTTAGAAGCAGAACTCCGAGCCCTCCTCTTAGGCCCACAAGCTTGCAACTGACCTACTTCTCCTACCCTTAAAGATTGAAACTGATTTACAGCTACTTATCTCCATGATACGCAATGAAAACGATGTATACTCACATTTTATTTTTGATTGCAGGATCTTACTCCATCAGCTGCAAACAACCACACTTGACCACATCTACCGGGAGGCAAATGGTGTAGCAGAAGC